>PVHY01006484.1:0-74230 GCA_004024945.1 Uropsilus gracilis | reverse complement strand
GATGCCATGGGAAGAAGGCGCCAAATGCAACCTAGCCGTGCAGCTCGCCAGCTTGTCGTCGCTTATGTTCTTCGCAGGAACAAAGCACTGACGTTGAGAAAGAAAGTCAAGCTAGAGACCCGGGCGGCGCAAAAAGGCTGCTGGTGCCCAGCCAGTGTGGACGTGTCCGCGTGGGCCCAAGCCCAAGGGGAAGCCGGGGCAGGGAGGGACCGAGTCAGCTGTCCAGATTCCCCGCTGGGGGCGCTGGGGGCGCTGGGGGCTCTGGGGGTGCAGACGGCTTCAAAGTCTGGCCCAGGAGCAACCTGAGCGCGAAGGACGGGGAGAAGAGATGGCGGCTCAGGGGAGCAAGGGGAGCCCATGGCCTCGGCCCTCATAAGGGGAGCCCAGCACCCTCCAAGCCACGCCCCGCCCTCTCCCACACGCCCCCAGCCCTTCCTCGCCGGCCTGGTTTGCAGCCAGAGCCACAGCCTCGCCCTCCTTCAAAGCCTGACACGGGTGGGGGGGGTCTCCGAAGGCCCCCGGACTGGCTCTTTCCCTTGGCTTCCCACCGCTCCGCCCCAGCTGGCTCCCCCCACCTCGCCCACAAGGACTTCTGGGCCTCAGGGACAGCAGTGGGGGAGGGGCAGTCTATGCGTAGGGCGCTGTGTGTGTAGGGGGTATCACCAGGCGGTGGGCAGCATCTTTGGCCTCTTCCCAGAGGACGCCAGCAGCATCTCTCCCCCTCAAATCACTGCAATCCCCAGTGCCCCGAGACTCCCCCAAACGTGCCTGGGATGAAAGCTCCGCGGTGAAGCCCCTCTGATGGGACAGTGGTCACTGCTTCCTGCAACCCCCTTCCCGCCCCACAGTCCGCCCTTGAAAGCACACCTCGGCTCTGACAGTGGCGCGGTGCAGCAGGTGAAATGGGGAGTCACGCCCTGGGGTGCAGTCAAGGTCGCCGATGGGCTGCATCCAGATAAGATGCTCCCGGGTGACTCTGGGGAGCCCGGAGTGCCCGAGGGCCTCACAGCGTGGAGGGGGACTTGGGGGGGCAGGAGCACCAGCGTCAAACAGTGCCATGGCAGAGGCCTGGCATGCTTTCCATTTTAGAAATGGAAGGAGGCGACCTGCTGACACCCTGGGTGTACCCCGAGACCTGCCTGGGCCTTCGGGCCTCGGGAGCATTAATGACCAATTGGGACTGTTCGGAACAACGAAGCTGTTTTGTCGCGGCAGCTGCAGCAAGTGAACGCACCTGACCCGTCCCTGCTAAGCCCCAAGTCCTCCCCCCGTCGGAGGTCCCCTGTGAGCGCCGGACCTGCGGGGGACCGCCCTCCCGCCTCCCCTTGCCGCGCACCCGCCTTGTGTCCCCAAAGCTCTGAGGACTTGCGTTCCCGTGGTCACTCGCTGCAAAGCCACACAACCCACCGGAGCAAAAGACAGGCTCGAAACAGTGAAGCATGGCAGTCGTTTGCTACGCTTTGAAACGGGGACGCTGGAGGAAGAACCAGGTCGGGCTGACGACAGAGAACGTTGACGTCGGCTGCAAAGAACTTCTTGATGGTGGTTGGAGTTGTTGCTCAAGGAGCCGGGGTTGCCGGGAGAGGCCGCGGAGGCCGCAGAGGCCGCCGAGGCCTCGGCCGGTGGCGTGGCTGGCGCCGGCGGTGGGGCACACGCTTGGCGCCAGTGCTGGGCAGGAGCGCGGGCTGGATGGCCTGCTTGTCCTTCCCCCAGCTCGCCAGCGCGCGCAGCGCAAAGCCATGAATCACAGGGCAACATCTGCATGTAATTGCATTTCTGTTCCAATAATAAATGTTTCAACTGCTGTGCTATTTACGAAAGCTGTTATCGTAAAGAGCCAAGTGGGGGAAATCTGAAACACAAATGCTTATCTTCGGCAACCTTTCCTCTGCGGCTTCGTGTCCAAGTACCCGAGCGCCACATCTGCTGCTGCACACGGACGGGCCAGAGTTTATTTTTGAGACTCTATTTTAAACGGATTTTTAGGTGTTTGGATCGCCGTGAAGTTCCTCTCTACCACCCAAGGTTTTCTTAAGTCTTTGAACTCAGAGAGGAACAAATGCTAGAAGTTGTATTTCTCTCTCAGACCTATCATCTGAATTTGGGGCCCATTGTCAACCTTGGCGAGAAGGCAGTTCGCACCCTACTTTTAGTCACGAGCGTTGCTTCTCAAACACTAAGGACTGAAATGCAGCCTCCCTCACCCTCTCCACCAACCTCCCTCCAGATTTTTGACCTTCAATTGTTTGTGAATTTCTAGGTCGGTTTCAAATGATCAACAATCAATAAAGGAAAGCTGAGGAAAGACACCCTTGGTCAGACATCTCTTCTTTTCCCTCCATGGTGGCAGAGTTGCTCCAAGCGTTGGCGCAAGAGAAGGTGCCTTCGCCACTCAACAGTGCCCAAACCGCCAGTGTCACCAGCAAAAGCCCGTGGTCACTTTGGTCTTGTCACTTTGCATTTGGCCTTTAATGTTGGCAGTCATGGCGGCCTCCTAATGCTAGCGTGGCATGCATGTGCCGTGAGCTCAAGAGAGTTGAATTTTTGAACAGTTGACTTTGCCTCTTTCAACTGCGCCTGTCATGGTGGGAAATTCACTGCTTTGGGTGAAGCACACAAAGTGGGCGAAGCAGAAGCTGAGCTAGTAAGGGTCGCCTGTCGCATGGGGCGGGACTGGTGCCCCATGATGATGTCACCGCAAGCACTGGGGGTCTCTTTAATGAGGACACTAATCTCAACCACCTCCCCAAGTCACCTCTCAAAGACTTCACCTCCTGCTTCCATCACATTGGGGTTGGGAATTCCAACATATGGATTGGGGTGGCGGGGGACACAAACACTCAGACTATGTAAATGGAGGGACGTTTGACAGAATACTTGAACAGTACTCCCGAAAGCTAAGAACGTCTTGCAAAGGGGAAGTGAGGTGAACTGTCACAGCCCAGGGTCGGGTCGTCTAAGGAGACAGGATTACTGAAAGCAATGTGATAGCTTGAATGGGCTCCTGGAAGGGAAAGAAGGCAATTGGGCAAACACTAGGGAAACAGAAATGGAATGGAGTTCAGTTAATAACAATACGCTAACGTTGCTTTCTTAGCTTTGACAGAAAGAAGTACTGCGATTTATGTAAAACATTAACAGTGTGTGTGTGTGTGCGCGCGGGGGCTGGTGAGAAGGGTATAAAGGACCTTTCTGCACTTTCTTTGAAACTTTGCTAACCTGAAATTATTCAAAAATAATACCATTTTGGAAAAGATAAAAAACAAGAACAAGAAAACTAACATATTACATTAGTTGTACATCGTGGGCAGAGAAGACAAAACAAGATAGAGAAAAGAGCCACTGAAAACAAGGACAGCAACACGGAGGCAAGGACAAGGGAACAGCAACCGACAGACATGGTAGTGGATTGGCATGCTCCATGAGGGTGGTAGAGCCATATTACGCACCTCCCTGCTATTCTCTTAAGCTATAGCAACCAGAGAAAAGGATCGGATAGTTCTTCAAAAGAAGTGGGAGGCTGCATAGGATGGGAACATATTAGAATGCTGAGACATTTCTCTGCTTTTCCCTACTTTCAAATACTAGCTTATTTTTTCTATGTGATTCTAAAGGTTTTGCAACTGTGTCCGTGAAGAGGCTTGTCAAGTCTGGAAGAAATTGATAGTCAAGTTGCTGACATGAGAGCTGCCATGTGTCATGGAGTTGTTTTTTTTAAGAATGCCACACTCTCTCTAGTGTTCCAATGCCAACTGGATAAATTTAGAATTGACCTTCATTTCATTCTAATAGGTACTTCTATAGAGAAAGCAATCTGGTTTCAGGGCTACCTGGGAATAGATATAATGGGAAGTAAAAAAAAAAAAGGTTAAAAAAATTCCTCTGGTTAGGCTAAGTTTTCACAGCTGCATGTGAGATCTTCAGGGGTTCTCTTCTTAAAAAGAAGAGCCCCAGTATTTCACAGAAGTTTCCCTGATCATTTTGAACCTTGAAGTTAATCTGCAATTAACACAAGCTAAGAATCTCTGCAGATTCACTTACACTTCAATTAAGTGCACTCACACTTTCTTCCATGGTGTTTGTCTAAAAGGAATTTGAAATAGTATAAACTGTAAGTCAGGAGTGTTTTGACAAGGTTGGGCGTGAAATATTAACAGTCAATCAGAGCTATTTGATTAGGACGTGCCCAAAATCTGTTTGCACATGTACTCCATGGCTGGGATGGATGTCCCAAGCCTTTGGTTGCTATCGACCAGCATCCACACACCATATGACAGCAGAGATACATCGCTCTAGCCACTGATTCAGTGCTAGGTGATGGTTGGCGTGTTGGCAGTGGGCAAGCAGAGAGCTGTATCTGGAAAGACATCTCAGGGGACGGCATATTTCATCTTGAATTAGTTTTCTATCATAAATGGGACGTTCTTGCAATCTTAGATTTAAACTTTAACGTGGAAAATGACATACATTCTTTAACAAGACCAAAAGTCTACACTGCCCTCTTAATCTGAAACTGATTAAGTCCACTGAATATGCTATCAGTGCTACGAACTATATATTCTGTCCAGAAAATTAACTTTCCCCAGGAAGGCATGCTCTGGTGGGTTTGCTCTTCAACAGAAATGCTGATTAGAAAGCGGATAAGTGCTGGGGAAGTCAAACTTCACTTTCCTTGATTAAGAGCTGGAGCTGCCCATTGGCTGAAAATAAGGGATTCTGAGCTGTGAAGGCACATAATGATGTTACATTATTAAGTATGTCTTCAATGAGGGAGGCCCTGGCTATTCTCTGCCAAGCATGGAGTCTTAGTACATGTCTAGCTTTATTTCTCTGTATCTAGACATCTACTTGGCTAGCGGCTATGTGTGTACATGTCCATCTAAAGGTTTCTCAACCTCAACACCACTGGTTCTCTAAATCAGATCACTCTTTGTTGTGTGTGGGTGTGGCAAGAGGGGTGCCCTGTGCACTGTAGGATGCACAGCAGCAACCCTAATCTCTACCCACTAGAAGCCAGTAGCCCCCCTTCCCTTAGCCATTAGAACCAGACATGTCTCCGTGTATTGCCAAATGTTCCCGGGGGGGGGGGGAGTAGCACCTGCTTCACTGCCCACAGCTGGAATGTAATGAGCGAAAGGAGACGATGACTAGGGATGCTGCTGAAACTCTCTGGGGTTCTTTGGTTCCATCACCCACAAAAGGGAGGACTATTAATGGCCACCTTTTAGGCTTTCTCTGAGGAGATGAGATCAATAAGAACAGGTGCCTTATTAATACATGTTTAGTTATTTGCCTCATGCCCACGGAGACTGGTTTCCATGGTCAAGAGCGTCAAATACAGCAGCAAAATGGCTCCTACTGATGTTGGAATCAGGCTGGGAAAGTGCTGCAAAGAGCAAAACATGACACAACTGCCTGCAAAGTGGCGGCAGCATTTACACAGCTCCTTCTCCGCACAGCTCCTTCTCCACACCGCTCCTTCCCGGGCCAGGATGCTCTGAGAAATGTGACTCCCGATTCTCCTGCAGGCCAGGGAACAACTCTGACCATTGTTTCAAGTGACCAAAGTCACCTGATGCCAGGAGGCAGAGAGCGTGGAGACCAGCTTCAGTGAGTCAGGACAGAGCTGCCAGCGCCGCCTTGGCAGACCTGGCACACCGATCCTTGAATGGTTTCTGGAACTTGGTGTACCTGACTCTCTCCTCCTGGCTAACCTCCGGGAAGCTCACCCCTGATGTACATGCTCCTCATGACTTCATCCATCCAGTCACTCTGCTGATGAACCGAATTCAATCAGAGTTAAGCAGCACCATTGGGTCTTGTGGCAGATGAAAGAACGATTTGGGAATTCACCGAGCAATCACACACATATAATATTATATAGGCTTTATACGAATGTGCTAAGCTGAACATAAATGCTTAATTTCAAAACATTTTGGCAGACATCTTAATTATCATGTTTCTACAGCATGCTCTACATTCCTTATTTTTCCGACGACTCCAACATGTGATATCTGAAATTTGTATTTTAATTAGGCTCCCAAAATTATTTTGTCAAACTGCGATCATCAGGGTGTACTGATGACATGAAAAAGTGGGGACTGGGATTCATCCATCTAAGTCATCAACAACCTCGCAACCAAGATAATTTTCCCGAAGAAATAGAGTCCATAGCTCTTTTTGCTTTCTTTGACTCAGTATTTCCTCTTGTAACATATGGATAATATTATTTGTCTCCCTGAGGTGTGTGGCTATTATGGGAGTTACTAGGGAAATTTGTTCAAGTACGTTAACAAGCCCGGTGTACATGCGATTTGTTCAGAAGATCCTTCTTCCATGAGTCGGCTGACCAAGGGTTCAAAGACAAGTTCATCCATCACGGCGTCAAGGGCCTTAGATGGATTTACCCAGTGGGTGAAGTGTGAACTACTCACCCACAGCCCCTTGGGGAAAACTGACAACTAGATTGGTGAGTGGCTTGGGGGACTAGGGATGGCTATGAGAAGGATGAAGGAGAGGTGGAGTAAGATACAGAAGAAAGTCCAGGTCTCAAGTGAGAAAATGTTTAACTAGCAAATAGCCTTGGGGTAAGAGATTAGAAATTGGGGGTCTTAAAGGTTAAACCTAAATATGGGGATTTGTATATCATATTAATGTTTCAAAATTAGCTTATAATAAGTGGCTCTGTCAAAACAGAACCATTCAAATGAGGACAAAAGAATACGTGCAAAATAATAACCAAGGGAAGCAGTTGGGTTAGAGAGAAAGCAGAGTCGTTACAACTGAGCACAATTATTGGCTGCAAGAGCCCTGGTAGTCAGGGCAGAGAGGAAAATGAGACAGATCATATGGTTTGTGTGACTCAGAGACACAAACGTGTCGCCAACACTGAGACAGAGACATTGTATTCAGTGGGTCTAGTGGCAGGCAAGCAAATGGTCTCCACCCCCCCCCCAAAGACATTCTTGTCCTAATCCCAAGACCTGTGAGGGTTACCTTACACAGCAAAAGGGACTTTGCGTACTATCAGCTAAGGGTCTTGAGATGGAGAGATTCTCCTACGCTATCCTGGTGAGCCCAATGTACTCTCAAGGATCCCTAGAAAAGAAAAAAGAGGTAGGAGGGTCACAGAGAAGAGGACAGAAGCAGCTGTCTCAGTAGTGCCACTGCTGGAAGAAGCCATGAGCCAGAGAATGTGGACGGCCTCTAAAAGCTGGAATAGCAAGGAAAGAGTTTCCCCCTCCTCCCAGAAAGAACCAGCTCTGCTGAAATGCGGTTGCACTGAGTGACATACTCTGACCTTCGAAGGCATAAGATGATAAATTTGTTTTTCAAGTCACTAATTTTGTAGTCATTTGTTACAGGAACAATCGAAAATGAATACAGGTTTTTTAAAAGAACTGATTAAGAGAAAAACCGTTAAAATATACCTTTCAGGTCACTTCTGTTGGGAGTCAGAATAACATGGCAGAGTTATAGGACTTTCTGGTGAGTCTGACTAGATGCAGGGATAAAGATGAAGGCATTTGGAGTGATCACTTCTGTACCAGGCACATCCGATCATCTGGGGTGATGGTGCATAACTAAGATCTCCAAGTCCTTTTCCAGCTCTGCTAAACATTTTGTGACTAGGACCTAAGAATCTGTATGTTTAACAAGCATCTATATCAGCTATCGTCGCTGCAAACAAATCACCATGAAATTAGCACTCAAAACAACACACTTGTATTGTTTCAAGTACACGAGTTAGAAATCATCGCACCTTCACTGGTCTTCTGTTTCAAGGCCTCATAATGCTGTAACTGATTTGCCAGCTGGAGCTGGGCTCTCATCTGGTGCTCTGAATGGGTAAGGATCCACTTCCAAACTCATGTGAGTTGTTGGCAAAATTCAGCTATTGAAGGGCTCTTTGGCTGAGGGCCTAGGTTTCTTGTTGGCCATTGGCTGGAGGTTGCCCTCAGTTTCTTTTCAGTGAGCCTCTCCAACATGGCAGCTTGCCTTCTGAAAGCCAGGAGGAGAGAGGGATTGTAATCTGGTAATATAAGCATGGAAAATAACCTCCCATGGCCTTTGTCATATTCTAGTGGTTAGAAGCAAGTCACAGGTCCCACCTTATTAAAGGAGAGGGTTCTACAAGAGAGCACCCACCCCAGGAAAGGGGGTTATTGGGGAATCATCTCAGTGTCCGTCACAGAATCCCACATGATTCTTTGGTACAACTACGTTGGGAAACGCTAACCTCAGAGAATAAATGATTGGAAGGAATCAGCCATTTCAGTTGGGCTCCTGACAGGAAGTGGATGTAAAATAATCCAAGACTGCAGGTCTGAAGATGTGTCACCTTTGTCCTTCCCATAACAAATGCTACAGGTTAGCGCTGTGCCTGAATCCTGGAAACATGATCATTACTTCCAGGCCTCTCTTCTGCCAGCTCAGTTGCTCATTATCCCTTAGTTGACCTCAACATCTCAGAATAGCAGCCTGAGTTGCAGGGAGAGGGGCGAAGGGGTAAGAGGGGTCACATCAGCGGGTAAAAGGGGTTTCTGAAATTCACAAGTTTTGATTATTTTTACCTTCTTGTCAAAAATGTAAATGTTGTCCTGTCACAATAAAGAGAGAATCCATTTCACAACCTACACAGCTGATTTTAAATATTATCCAATTTGAAGTTTCATCACATTTTCTTCAAATATTTAAATGTATCCTGGCAGAAACATTGACATGTGCCTGCCAAGCCCTCCTGGGTACAGAACTAAACATTCTCAGCCCCTTGCAGTTATGTGAAGTCAGGGGATGGAGTTGGTCTGTAGCAAGGTGCCTGGCTTCTAAAGCTTCCTCATGTCCTTGAAACTGTTTACTTACCGCTTGATCAGATGTTAAAACAGCAAAGGACACGGTGGCCCCTCGTGGTGACAGCCACTAGACTGAAGGAGCTGAGTACCTGACGGCTAGTACTCACCCACTGTCATTGGTCAACTGCACTGGGGTCAAATGTGAGTAGGGGATGAAGAGCTATTATAGGAAGACACTCTTTATTATAGTAGCTGACATTACTTATCCTGACTAAAAAGGTTGTATTATTTTCTTTGTGGGACCAATGTCACATACTGGGTATGTTGGCATACATAATAGAATAGGTCATAAGGGTGATGGTGGGATATATTCACTTTATGTTCCTCCCTTCTAAATTACATTCATCACAGAACATCATAGATGTCAGTTTTCTGTGGAAATCTAGGTCTTTGTGAGTCTGTATGCTAGAGTGGGGCCTTTGATTCTACCTTAGATACTGATACTAAGAGGACTGATGGCCTGGAATTCCCACACCCCCATCAATCTGACTTGAAATCATGACAAAGAAGTCCTTGCTGCCAACCTGTGCCCCCAGATCAGACGGCTATGTAGTGAGGCCAGTTTGGTCCAACATAAGTTGGCTACACCCTTTGTACAACAAGGAGTGGAATGCTGGCTCCCACTGGAAGCTTCCATGATGACACAGGCCCAGTCTTGCCTCTACATTAACACATGAGTCTGTGCCATTAAGGAACCAGTCTACCTTGTATCAAAATTCAAGACTGAAACATTTTCAACAAGAAGAAAAAGAATATTCAGACCATTAAATAGCAAAATCCTCCAGGGGTGATTTGCAATCACATAGTTCCTGTAAGAACCAACTACTGGAAAATCCAATGCTTCTTGATGACATTTGAGAATAGTAATAGTAGTAGATTACTTGACTAGACTGGCAGACTAGTCATAGTATAGTGATAGTACTAGATTAGTAGTCTTGGACAGACAAGTAGACTAGCTAAATAGAATAATAATAATAATAATAACTACCATGACAATAATGCCCTTCAGTATTTGTGAACCCTTGTGTTCACTATATCATGTCTTAGCCTTCTAAGGTAAGGAATTCAGATTATACTGCCATGTGCTGATGAGAATAGTGATCGCTGCCACACAGCTAATTAGTGAAAGAAACTGGGATCTAACCCCAAAGGTGACATTATTCCTTCTTCCCCTCCCTCTCTCTCTCTCCCTCCCCCCTAAGGAGGAAACACTGACTTCACCAGGGTTCCAGATCTAGTGACCAATGGTACAAGTCTATCCTGAGCTCCCATCTCTAAAACCTGCATTCCTTGAAGTCTTAAGTGCTCATCTCCCAGAGAAGTTGCTAATCACTTCAGCACATATTTGAAATGCTTTACCAGAAATTGACATTTCTTGCATCATCCCAACAGAAAAGGTTCTGAGATCATCTAAAGCTGTGTCAGGTGGATTAGAAAATACTAAAGATGATTCATTGTTAGGCTGTATTTGAGATAACTGCATTGAATAACAAACACATGGTATCCCATGCAATTAATCCAGGAGCTGTGGAATTTGTGAATTAATATGTATGGTAATCTTTAGAAGTATAAGTCTTAAATATTTTATAGAGTGGTTTCAAAATATATAACATCCTTACATTGGCCTGCATGTATACAGAGCTTTTAAATATCTCCTATGTCAATTTTCAAAAAGTATATGGTTAAAAATACGTAGGCAGCAAGAGACAACAGACAAAACAAAAAGAAACCCAACCAAATAGGAAAAAATTTTTGCCCTCCACAAAAGTGATAAAGGTTGAATAGCAAAGATCCACAAGGAACTCATACAGCTCAGCACAAACAAAACAAGAAGCCCAGTCAAAAAATGGGGAGAAGAACTAAAAAGACACTTCTCCAAAGAAGATATACAAATGGCCAAAAGGTACATGAAAAAATGCTCAATGTCATTTGTAATCAGGGAAATGAAAACCAAAACCACAATGTGATACCACCTCACACCAGTGAGAATGCCCCACATCAAAACAAAACAAAACAAAATAAAACAAAACAAACAAACAAAAAATGGGCAACAACAAGTGCTGGTGTGGATGCGGAGAGAAAGGAACACTCTTACACTGCTGGTGGGAATGTAAACTGGTTCAGCATCTATGAAAAGCAGCGGGGAGGACCCTCAAACTAATGAAAATGGAACTACGATCTGATCCAGCAATCACTTTTCTGGAATCTACGCAAAGGAGACCTCAATACTTACACAAAGGGACACCTGTACCCGGATGTTTACTGCAGCACTGTTTATAATTGCAAGGACATGGAAACAACCCAAATGCCCCCAAACAGATGACTGGATGAAAAAGATGTGGTATATATACACAATGGAATATTACTCATCAATTAAAAATGACAAATTGGAGGACTTTGAGACAACATGGATGCACCTAGAAGAAATCATATTAGCAGAAACAAGTCAGAAAGAAAAAGACAAAACCAAATGGTTTCACTAATATATGGGACAGAGGAAAAACAAAAGGTCAGGAGGAAAAGTCAAAACAAGCTAACAAGCAAACTAAAATACACAACTGGGGGGGGTTGGTGGGATGAAGGGGAGAGGTTAGGGAGGGAAGGTAGTGGATGAACCCCGGGGAAAATAAAGATGTGAAATATATATATATATATATATATATATATATATATATATATATATATGATTAAATATATAAATAAATTACTTAAAATTAAAAAAAACAGGGTTTCAGCTGAAATTGTTCATAACTTGTATTCAACTGATGCTCACTTCTTTACTGAATAAATGAGTAAGTGAACGAATGACTGATATAAGCATCACACTAGTAAATGTGAAGGAGAATGTACTGGTGTGTGGAGGAGGGATTTTTCCCGAGGTAACCAAGTCAGAAAACATTATTTGTCACACATTACTGTCAAGTTGCTGAATGCTAACTGATGATAACGAACTTGGCAGTTTGGCTGAAATTATAAATTAAATTCTGATATGGTGCCTGGTTACATAGCTCTTAGTTGAAGGTGTGGCTTATGCCAACTTGGGTTGCCATAACAAAATACCAGAGACTGACGACTTAACAGAAATTTCCTTCTCACTCTTCTGAAGGCTGGAAGTGAGATCAGGGTGCCTACAAGGTAGGGTTTTGATGACAGTCATGTCCTCTGGTGACCTTGGGAGGGGTGAGGGAGTGTTCGGGGGTACCTTTTATAAGAACACTAGTCCTACTCATAAGGACTCTGACCTCCTAGCCTCACCTAGATCTAATTATGTTCCAAAGGCCCCATCTCCAGATACCACCACATTGGAGGCTGTGGTGTCTTCACAGGAATTGGTGTGGGGGGACACAATTCAGCCTGAGGTCTTGCGTTTCAATCTTCTAACCAACACGCTGGTTACTCCGGTTACCTTTCTAGAATTTTGTTATTCTGACCTCACATCACGGTCCTCACAGTCACGGGCACAGAACAGTGGTGTTTGGCTTTGTCACTACTGACATTTGGGACTGGCTCGTTCTTGGCTGCGGGGGGGCTGTCCAAGGCCTTGGAGGATGTGTGACAGCACCTCCAGTTGCTGCTAGACTCCAGTCGTCTTGCTCCCATACCTGCATCCATTGCCACATGACATGGGGGGGGGCTCCATTTCCCCAGTTGAAGATCACTGGTGAGAACGGAGGGGTGTGTTTGCCATGCCTTCGACACAGGGAGCTATAACCCTGTGACCCGGATGTGGTAGCAGCCATCAACTTTTATCTGGGCAAGACCCAAAGAAGTTGCTATTCCTTTTGATCTTAGCTGACGGCAGACCTCTTCTTTATGAGGTCTCCTGAAATTAAGCGATGACTTAGTCTATTCTCCATCTACCTTATTTCAGAATTTAACCCTTTTATGGAGATAGAATTGACATTTGATACTGTGTAAGTTTAAGGTGTAAAATGAGTTAATTTGATGCATTAATAAATTACAATATAACATCAGAGCACCAGCTACCACCTCTATCATGATAAAAAAAAACTACCACTCTTCTTTGTAGGGAGAACAAGTAACATCTAGTCTCTTTTATTGCGGTGCATTATCTTTTTAATAAAAATAATCACTTCTTTTTATGGCGGAAACGCTGGCTTACAACGCTGTATATGATTTAGGGGCAGATGACCACATCCCTCAGCTGTTGTTACACACCACACCCACCATGAAGGTACTGGAAGTCCTTCAACCCTAGTCCATCGTGCCCTAACCCCTCCCACTCTGGTGGCCTCAATTCTAGCTTTCTAGAATTCTAGTTTGGTTTCCTCTGACCCTTTGTTTTGTTTCTCTATATTCCGCATACAAGTGACACCATCCACTATTTGTCTTCCTCCTTCTGACTTCTTCACTTGGTGTAATGCCCTCCAGTTCTACCATGTTATTGCAAAAGTCAAGAGTGTGTCTTTTGATAGCTGAGCAGTATTCCTCAGTGTATAGGGACCATGAATTCCTAACCCACTCACTTGTTTTGGGGGGCACTTAACTTGCTTCCTTCCATCGGCTTCTGTGACTAGTGCCACAGTGAACACAGACGAGCACACGTGCCTCTGTCTCAGTGTTTTTGCAGTCTTCAGGCAGATACTTGCAAGTCTGCGCCCTTGAAGAACATCTCCCCAATCCCTCCACTCCCAGCTTCTGGAAATCACCTTTCTACTTTGTTTTTAGAGTTTAATTTGTTTAGTTTCCACAACTGAGTGAGATCATGCTGTATTTGTCTTCCTCTGTCTGACTTATCTCTCTTAGCATAATGCCCTCAAGGCTTATCCTCATTGCTCCAAATGGCAGGATTTCCTCTTTCTCAGCCTGAAGACATTGCCACCATGTGCCTATATCTGTGTCTGTACATAGACACACAGCTCACGGCAGACATGGCGAGTGTTTCCATGCTTTATTGTGAACAAAGTTGTTGTGAACAAAGCTGCAATGTGGGCATACAGATATCTGCTAAGGGATCCTATTTTCATCTTTCCTTGGATAAGTAAATACGCAGAGGTGAAATTGCTAGATTATGTGGTAGCTCTATTATTAATTTTTTGAGGCACCGCCACACTGTTTTTCACAGCAACTGCACCAATGTACATTCCATCGATCTGGTTAAGTTCTAGGATTGTTTTTTTTCCTCATCAGAATAACTAAAATTTAATTTGCACCTACCTCGCTTGTGATAGAGCAGAGTTACTACAAAAAGAAAATGGGCCACTTTTTAATTTATTTAATGGTGCATTTCATTTTCTCAACATTGGCAATTATTTTTATTTATGTCTTTTATTTATTTTTTATTGAGGTAATATTGACTTCCTTTTTTTTATCTTGGGAGTAGAGGGTCCCCCGTTGATATGTTATGACTTAAAATAATCTGATGAGCTCATGTGCTTACCTGTATCTTCTTTCTTAACAGAATCTCCCAAGTAAATTTCTTACACCTACACTTACATGAGGTTTTAATAATGTTTCATTATAATCTCTGTAAGATTTGTAGCAACATTTACATATATTTTTCAGCATTATAGGAATCAATTGCTTTTCCTTGGGGAAACGAAGACTTGCAAAATCACCTTGGTGCTGAAGGGAAAATGGTAACTACAAATGGGAAAGATTAGCTTCACCAGTCCTGAGATAAACTAAAGAATATCTTTTATCCTTAGAAGCAAATGAAGCTAATGCCTGAATTTGCTCCCCAAATATATTTTCACTGATAGCCCCTGAGGTAAATCAGGCCTCCAGCTCCCTGAAATACAAAGAGTATGCAGTAAGCCAGCAGGTGTGGCTTAAACAAAGAAATACGACCAATTTTGCCTCAACACAAAGGAAAAAGGTTTCCAAGTCATTCCCAGTTGTTTTCTCACCGTGACTCAAGTTTCTTTCAGTTTCTGCGTCTAGATCTGCAAATGCCTTGTCAACAAAAGTCTCCTCAAAACCAGAACATACCATTCTGTGCTTATTCTTTCTGGGCAATTCCCTAATAAATGTATTTGGAAGCAAGATGTGTTATTTCAGGCTGCAAAGTCTCCAACACAGCATGAGAAATCTGGAGTGTCTTCCATCTGCCTCTTAAATCTTTTCTCTTAACACCGCTCCAATAATCCAATTTTAGCTTGCATTTTACGCAGTGCTCTGTCAGGCGGGACAGAGCTCAGCTCCCTCACTCTCTTCCCAAGGATCTCGGCCGAAAAATGCCATGTTATCGTCAAAGCAAACAATGTGACTGGAAGACTTATAAGGAATTAAAAGGACACGAAGGGAAACGAGGCCCTCGGCCTGCATCTACCACCTCTCAGTTTTCCTTTCAAAAGGGCAGCGGAGCATGACTTCCGACACAAAGGAGAACTCCCAAGCATCCTCTGTAAACATGGACTCTCCTTAGGTTCTCCACACTCGGCTCTGGAGGCCACAGTGCTGGCACGCGGGGCCTGCGCACATGAGCAGCTGACCAGCGGCTCCGGCTGCCCGGCCTTCAGGCCACCTCAGCAAGGCTCGGGCGACCTTGCAGCCACAAGCTCCCAAGAGCCTGCAGCCATTTGCCTCTGCACGACACGCCCAGCTCTGATGGGCCCTGACGGCCTCTCTCGAGCTATTTTACCCAGAAGAAATATCTCGCGTGAAATCGAGAGTCTCAGGGCTCAGCTTAGACGCAGGGAGCTATCTGCTGAGAACGTTTCTGAGGGGCAGCGCCTGGCTCCATCTGTCTACCAGCTGCCAGCGAGGTGAATACATAGAGCAGCTTTTCTGTGTGCGAGGCAGGTCATTTTCCATCTCTCAGAAGAGGAGGAAAGGCGACAGAGCAGGAAATTCCCCGCTACCCTCGTTGCAGAGAGCATCCCCCCACCCCACGTCTTTACAAGTCAGCCTGCAGCTCCCACCTCCAAGCGCTGACTTCACCTGTTTTTGGAGTGGCTTCTGACCTCCCATCTGACCCACTGATAACCCGGCAGAAGAGAGATGAACTAACCATATGCTGAGAGGTTCGACCATCCCTCGGGGGATATTGGACTACACGGAGATCTCTGCCACCTGGCAGGAGAAACACAGTCAAACCCAATTTCCTTACCACTACGTGCATTTCATGAGCCTGGGAAAAATGGATCTTCTTACTTGTTTGACCAAACTCCATCAAAACAAGACTAGGTGTCGTCCAAACAACTAATCAGAGCCGGGGTTTTACTGTGGCTCGAGGGGCAAGTAGAGCGATCACTGACATTTTCTTGGCTCTAAAACCCTATTAGGGGACCTCACAGCTCAAACATTCTTCGAGAGATAGCAAATGTCACTCCACTGGCTGCAGAAAGGAGTACTAGCTTCAGAACCCAGCTAGCCCCGTCTTTGTTTTGGAAAGCTGTTTGACGGATATGAGGGTAGACAGCCACCCAGGCCACAGGGCAATACTGGCCTGTGGTGTCTTCTTCGAGTTTAGTTCAAAATATTGAGCTAATTCTCCCAGTCTCCCTTCTGATGCCAAGAAATATGTACATAAGAATTCTAAGTATTATCACCAGCCACTGCTCAATCTCAAGGTGCTGTCTGTTGGGGAACCTCCCTTCCAGAGCTCAAGATCCTAGTCTTCCAAGAGAGCAAACAACCAACACCAGGATGGCAGAGAGTCATAGTCCTCTACTCCAGGCCTCTTGGTCAAGGGGCCAGATTTCCCAGCCATCGCTCCTAACCACAAGTGGTATGAAGCTTCATCACTTCTCCACTTTTCACCCCAACTTTGGTTCAAGCCACCATCGTGTCCTCCTTGTGTTATCACAACAACTTGCTTTGTTTTTCTTTTGCTAAAAGTTATTGAGGTATAATTTATATATCACAAAATTCACTCCCTTTCTGTACAAGCCAATGATTTTTAGTATGTTCACCGATTTGTGCAACTATCACGGTGACCCAATTTTAGAACATTTCTATTACCCCCAAAATATTTACATTTAATCCCCCTTCTACCTCTGGCCCTTGGCAACCACAAGTCCTTTTCCTGTCCGTGACGACTTTCCTGTTTCGGGCAGTTTATATAAACTTGTGATCTTTTGTGATTGGTTTCTGTCAATGAGCAGATTTTCAAGGTTCATTCATGTTGTAGCACGAATCAGCACTTTGTGCCTTTTCGGGGTTGGGTAATATTCCACTCCACGGATGGGCATATATTGCTAATCAACTACCTACTCAGTGATGGCCATTAGGGATGTTTGCACTTTGTGGTCATTATGAGTAACATTGCTATGAACACCCACTGCAAGTCTGTAAGTAGATACATATTTCATTTCTAGGACCAGAGCTGCTGCCCTGGATAGGAAATGCTTGTGCATTCTTACTAGTTCAACTTGTCCCGCATCTTGACCTTCTTACTTCTACGTCGAGAGCAACAGTTCTCAAAGTGCAAATCCAGGCATTTTTTCATCCAGTGAAAACACTCCAGAATCTATATTCTTAGATTAAAGCTACAATTCTGCTCCATTGTTGAATGGAGCTCAGTGTGATCTTTTCTCACTTCTGCAGCCTCTAATCCTGTTTTTCTACTTCACCTGACTTCTTCCCCTTCTCTAGATGAGCCAGACTAATTTTTTTAGCCTCTATTTTTAATTTTAATTTGGGGGTTACATTTTTGCTCTTCCGTATGTGCACATGTTTCGCTCACCCTCCACAAAACCACTGTGCCCATACCCCTTCTGTGTCCCTCTCTCATGCCTCTCTCCCTCCTCCCTGTTCCCTACAGTGACCATTCAATTCTACCACTGAGTTCAAGATTTATTCCTGCTGCATTTTGCTTGTATATATTTTTTGTTATTTATATTCCACAGATGAGTGAAACCATCTGATATCCAGCCTTCACTTTTTGAGTTATTTCACTAACATAATCACCTGGAGGTCCACCCATTTGTCTCAAAGGCCACTATTTCATTTTCACTGCCGCATAGTATTCCACCAAAATTATATTTCACATTTTTAGAAATCCATTCATCTGTTGAAGGGCACTTAGTCTTTGGAACAGGCTATGTTCTCTCCAGCTCTTAAATTTGACTTTAACTCACCTTACCACTAGGGTAGTGACTGAGAGGACAGCTCTGGAGTTAGATACCTGAATTCACTAATTACAACTATGAGATGTTGGGCAAGTCACATGTCTGCCCATCAAATCCCCACCTTTAAACTGGGGATTAGAAAAGAACCCCAAACCATGGGGTCTTTGGAAGGAACACAATGTAGGAACCTCACTGAAAGCAAGTGATGGTCAGTGAACTCTTCATGTGCCAAGATTTGACTCCCTTCTAGAAACCTTCACTCAGCCCTTAAGTGTGGACTCGTTCCTTTAAGCGTTCCTGTAATGCTCTGTTCTTGTTTTATCCTGGCAGCATTGCTTCCATATTGTCATTTACTCTGCTGTTTCCCCCTGGCAGACTCCGAGGCTTGGAAGGCAAACTAAGGCACGTCTCTCCCTTCTACCACGCACACTCACAGAACATAGCTCACAATCCGTACTCATTCAAATATTCGTTACACTGAAAAACTGCACTAGTGTCTATTGTCCACTCATTCTCACCTTGGACTTGTCCAGACTAATGACCAGCTGCCTTTGTCTGGGCTTAGCCCAGAGAGGCTCTGACAAGAGATAAAACAGATGGGTGGAAGAAGTCATAATAACCACCTTCCTCTTCCTCTGTGCTGTGACTCTATTAGAGGCAGAACTGACAGAGCACCTCACTTCCACAGCTTTAGCTTTCTCTAGTCCTAACAGAACTTCTGGCCCTCCTTGTGCCCTTCCAGCCTAAGAGTGCTAGCCGCCTTTCCCACTGTCACTAAGCCTCTGGTCTCTACCCTTTGCCCGTCAGCGCTTCAACCCTGACCAAGCTTCTACGAAGAGTTCATTAATCACCCCCCTTGTAAACACATGTGAGTGTGTCATCTGCTTCCCGTTGGGACCCAGACTGGCACAATTCACATTCCTGCGCAGGAACCCGGGTGGCAGAGGTGTGGGAAGATACTTGGCGGCGCTTTGTTTGGAGAGGTGTGTGTGTGTGGGGGGGGGGGGGCAGAATATGATTCCACCATCAAAACAGCCTGTGATGTTTACAGTTCTTACTTTTATATGTATACATGTCACTTGCCATATGCCAGGGTGTGTTATTGCCAACGGTTTCCATATGGATTGCTCTGAAAACATTTTCCCGGGAGAGCTTACTTTCTCGCACACTAGGAAAGGCTGGGCAGCAGCATGTGAGTCAATTAGTGGAAAGTCAGAGGGCACAGACTCTTTGAGTGTCATGACTCTGTCCAGTTCCAGGCCACCACTTCTAGTTCTAGCTGAGAAAGTGTGGCTGTGTGACCCCACGAGTCCCATTGCTCGAAGGGGCTCTTGGCAGCTGAGTGTCAGCCTCGAGCCAGGGAAGCTCGATAGGTCCAGAGACCCCTCTCATGCTGTGCTGCCTCTCATGCTGTGCTGGCCTGTCAACATTCCTTAGGGAGCACAGTTTTCATGACTCATGTCCCGAGCTACACAACGCTGGGGCTGAAGAGTCACAGAGTTTACAACTGCTTTGTGGCCAAGCTGTATCTTTGCATATAAAGGAAAAGTTATAATCAGTCACTCGCCAAGACTTGGCGTTGTCATCAAATTTGTATGATTTAAAGGATTCTTTCATGTGCTCAAAGGTCAGATTTCAATAGTTCTAACCAAACGATTTTGTCGAAGCCAACAGTGTCACATGTCAAATCGGAGAGGCTATGGGGAGGAGCTGAACGGTGAAAAGTGTCGGTTCTAACCACATAGCTGCATTAGTTTCCTGCGGTGGCTGCTATAAGTGACCCCAGATTCAATGGTTTAAAATAAAGCCATGTTACTGCTTTACAGTTCAAGAGGTAAGCTGTCCACAGTTAGTCTCACTGGACCAAAAGTCGAGGCGTCGGCAGGGCTGTGTTCTTTCTGGAGGTTCTGGGGGGATCCATTTGCGTGCTTCCCTCAGCTCCAAGAGGCCTGCCTTCTCCAGCCCACATGCCCTTCCTCCGTGCTCACACCTGGCAATGCAGGCAGTCGCTCTCACACCCTGTCATGCTGACACCGCTTCTCAGCCTCTTCTGCCTCTCTGATCACATCTAGGAGCCTCTAATTACACCAAACACACCTGGATAATCCAGGATCATCTCCTCAATGCAAGATCCTTAATTATGACATCAGAAAAGTCCCCTTTACCATGTAAGGCAAGCTACCCACAGGCCCCAGAGGCGGACAGCCAGGGAGAGCCGTCCCTCTGCCTGCCACGATGCCTAGTCATTAATCATTGACATTTTCAGGAATCTAGGCCTTCGCTGGCATAAATAGGGAAAAACAGAAATCAAAGCCATTTTATGAGCGCCTCCAGCTTGTCCCCAAGGCCATAAAAAACTCAGCCGCATCCTGCCGGGTAGCCGTCCTTACATAGTCGATGGAAATAAAAACAACCACTTGAAAGGCTCACATTTTTGAATTTCAGATTTCGAAAACAAGTCAAATTACTGATATAAAAAGTACTCAAAAGGGCCTCCCAGCCCCTGCATGCCATCCCACACATGTTGTTTCCCCTGACTCAGGGAACCGCGTTTCAGTGGGCCTGAGTAGACCCGCTCAGGTTTCTGGTGTCATGTACGATCCGGAAAGCTCCGTGAGGTGATTCCAGAGCTCATGTTCTTTCAGCCTCACAGTTAACATGCAGGAAACACGTTTTGAAGCCAACATCTAATTTTCACTTAAGTGGCACTGGGTTTGGCTTTCGACGAGACAGGAACTACAAAAATGCTTCGGTTTCTGTGGTGGAAGCTAGGAATTCGTGTCCTAACTGACAGGCCAAGCATCGTACGTGACCATCCACTTCAGCAACCGAGGACATAGCTGGACTGGTTGAAGGAGGCTGGGACAGAGCAGTAAATGGCCACCAACAAGACACGTGTTGATCCAGAACCGACTGCCAGGCCGAGGGCAGGGGGCACGGACACACTGCTGCGCATCCAGAGGGAGGCCGCCGCTGTGCTGGTACACTCGGACAGGGGGTGAGAGGGCGATGACACGCCATTTGGTAAGCGAGGCAATACGCAAGTCAGTGTGCCAAGAGGGGGGTGTGCCTTGGCCGCATCCCAGACCCCTAGCACCCTCTGTGCACCCTCAACGGTTTTTTTAAGAACCTAGTGAGTGGAGATTATATTGTCTAACCTTAACTAGAACAAACCTCACACAATGGCCCACCAGGCTTGAAAAGTTTTCTGTAAGCAATCAACGATACTAGCATCGCAATCCCAAGTTAGTAAGAAAATGTCAGCAGCAATGCTTCCTCCTCCAAGCAGGCCACCATCCAGCACGTTCAGATTCTACTCCTAGCCGAAGACAGCTCCGAGAGAGAGATTTAATACCATCCCCCAAATCCCTCTAAAATACATACTGACAACCATTTCTATTTACGTACGTGACCGACGCAGCCTTCCTTGGTGATGAACCCGTCACAGTGAGAACACATGGAAAAATATTCTTTATTTACTTTGTCTTTAGTCCATGATGTTTTATAAGATACAAAACGCAAGGGCCCCTGACTCACGTACAGAGCTTACAGACAGACATACATGTATTTAGGGTTCGTTTGCATTTATTCTTACTTTTACTTCTCCGGGCGCATGATCAAGCGTGCGTTGTCATCGCTGTCCTCAAAGATTTGGTAGCTCATGGCCCTTGAGTGACTGGCAGCAGCCACAGCTGGTGCAACCCAGCTCTGAACCCTGAGAAGGAGCTTCAAGATGGTGTGAAGTTTGGCGTATCACTGAGGTGCCAAGAATCACAGGCTCCAGCAGGATCGGGGTGGAGCAGCAAATCCCCGGTGCTTAGGAAGGAACATTCCAGTTCCAAGGAGAAGCTGCAGGGAATCTGAGCTGCTCCCGGAGGCGGTGTTACTTTGGTTCCTGCAGGATCTAGGTCATGGAGCCTTGGCAAACCCACTCCTCAAAGCTGGGGCTCCAGGGCCTATGCCCGCTCGAGCGGTGACGAGCTGTGTGTCAATGTGTGTGTGCACAACCACTCACATCCATGCTCTGCCGCGACACCAAGGTTTCCTGTAGCCCCTTGCGATTTCATCAAACATGCTGCAGAGGCTTGATGCGCGCCTGACTCTAACAGCGGTGCAACATTTCCTAAATGCGATTGCTCTACTTCGTCTTGCCAGTCGCCAAGAAAACCCAAATATAATTACGGGCATGTTTAGCATTAAGATTTGGAAAGTATTTTGTGCGCGTGCATGTGTGCGTGGCACTCCAATGGCACTGATGAAATAATAGCTATCTTGTCTATTCTTGACCTTAGATGCATCAAGCGTTCAGATGCTCTAACATAATGAACGGCCTGTGGTGGAAAGTACCTGCTCATCTAAGGATTCCTTGGAGATCAACTCGTAGCTGCCTCAATGTGCACAGGAAAAGGGGACGGTGGAAATGTAGAGATGGCCCAGGCCATCCATGTCCCATAGGCCACATCTATTCACATAACAGCTGCTCTCTTAAGGGACTTTTCTCTCTTTCCCTTTTCCTGCTCCTGTTGCCCTCACTTCAGCGCCACGTCCCTCCCCCCAACCTTTGAAACAGACTCACTCATCTCAGAAACATGAGCGGGAGTTACTGAGGACTCAGCCACTGGTTTGTGTTTCAGGGGGTCTGGTACATCTCACCCCCATTTTCCTCTGTAGCTATAGCCCCCCGTGCTCTGAAGTGTAATGTCACACAAAGCGCATGAATCGAAGCATCGTGAGTGCGTCAGCACAGCTGAGTGTGGCTGTATTAGGTCACAGCGCCCAGCAGCTCTAAAAAGATCGACACACTCACAGGAAGTCACAGCTCCAGGCTGTGGGTGTCGTGGTGGCGACGTGTGCGTGTGCGTGCATGTGTGTGCATCCATGCGCACGCACATTGGCCGAGGGTGATGGAGCATGTTTTGAAGAAAATGCTTCCCACATTGTGGGAAGGGACATCGGGTGGAAGTCTCTTGAATCACTAAGCAAACCCAACCGGAAGGTCCTTCCCGGGTGCCGGAAACCGAGGAAAGCGGCTGGAGTGAGCCAGGGAAATGCCACACCTGGCCCTGAGGGTTCGTTCCTCGGGAAGTCTCGTCATAAAAACAGTTCCAGTTCTAGGAAATCCGGGGATCAGCACCGAGCCAGGCCCCTACTGGGTGAGAAGCTCTGAGGAGCGGGGGCCTCCAAGGTTGGATCCTTGCAGCGGGAGGAGAGGGGAGGGGGCCTCGACGTCATCTTGAGCCGCACGTTCTTCTCCCCAGGGACCCACTGAGTCACCGCAGTCTCTCCATATCGAGGGCCTAGTGGACTCGCCCTCCAGGGACAACCTTCCCAAGGGGCTTCCAAAGCCCGAGGTCCTAAAGTGCAAGCGCGGGCATCCAGACACCCCGTCTCCCGCCGTCACCAGAAGCACGGGCCACAACAGGATGGGTCCTTTAGTTCCCTGCGGAAGGCTGCACTCAGTTTCCAGCAGACTGGCGCGCCGCCTCCCGTGCGGCTGCAGCCTGCGACGAGCGTCACCCAAACCCAGCGAGCACATCCTCAGGCGGCGGGGCGCGGCGCCTCGGGGGCTGCGAGTCTGCGCGCGAACAAAAGCCGCCTCCAGAACGGCAGGTGCGTAGATTTCAAAGTCCCAGGAGACGCGCACTGCCCCGGGAAGCCTCCTCGGGAGCGGGAGCAGGAGCGGGAGCCTACACGCCTTGCGCAAAGACGAGCACGTCAGGAGCCTGGGCGCCCAGCATCCCCCAGCACCGTCGCTGTGGGCAAGACGTCCATCTGGATGTCTCCGGAGGGGCTTTTAGTTTGCGTGAAGGTAAATTCAAAAACGAGTCGGCTGCCTCTTCTCTCCTTGGGCCTGTGGTGGGTCCCTGACCGACTGACATCCTTTGGCCGGTGGCCCAAGTGGACGAAGCTTCGTAGATGACTTTTGCAGACTCCTCGTCCCCCTGCAGCCCAGCGCCTCCTGCCCTGGCCGGTCCGGACACACACCTGCAGGCCTCTGGCAGGGGACGCTGACAGCCGTCGCCAGCAGCCGACCTGCTGCAGCACTTAGGCAACTTGCACAGAATGTTCTTTCCTGCTCACAAGAGCACTCCTCTGGCCACACGTGCAGCGTTAGGAGATACAGAGCGTTCTGGAAACCATTTCCCATGACACATGTAGGAATTGGCTGAAACGTGAGGTGGTATGATTTACTGGAAAGAGGGTGTATTTTCCAAGAAGGCCACTCAGCAGCGAGTGTTTGAGTAGCTAGAGGGCAAGGTGTTTGACTTGCCTAAGCCTGGGGATCCCCCTGGTCTGAGAAGAGCCTGAGCTGGTTGGTTGTGAAGTTCTGTACGTGGTTACTTGGTGCCACACAGTATCTGGTTATGGAGCAGAGAGATACTTTGCAGTCATCTGGCCATTCTCAGGAGGACCCGCCTGAGGCACAGAGAAGAAAAGCTCTGCGCTTAGTGTGGCCACTCGATGGGTGTGTTTTCAAGATCCAACAGGCTGACGCAAGCCATGGTGGTGACCAGTGTCCTCACTCCTTCTAGTCATTTCTGCGACATCCACATGGAGCTGGATTCTAGAGCATAACAAGTCTTTGTTCTCCTGCCACTCCTCCTGGACACTCTCTGTTCCGGCTCCCCCTCCAACCCCAAAGATGGGGGGGAGGGGCTGGAGTTGCCTGTTTCTTCTTACACTGGAAAGTGCCGGAGACAATCCTGTCAAAGCTTCAGTCTCACATTCAGTTTATCAGGAACTCATTGCTGTCCCCCCAGTGCCGGGCCTTGGGCCGAGGGCTGCTGGTTTTTCTTCAACTTTGTTCACGCAGACACCCCCGAGTTCTTGCTTCCTGTTGTGTGTCAGAACGGGTGGGGCAGAGGGTGGTGGTACCTGGGGCGGACTGCTCTGCTGGGAGACTTGTTTCATCCTCTCCGTGGACTCTTTCTGCTCCTCCCCGGAGGCCCGGTGCACGCAGACCGGGGGCTCTCACCTCATCGCTGCCTGAGGCGGTGCTCCCACATTCTCTGTCAGGGGCTTCTCACCCCCAGGCAGCCATCGTGGAGTAGATGGTGGGTGAAGCCCCGGCCCCTTGCCTGTGTCTGTCGGATCCATGGGGAACGCAGATGGCATGGCTGCTTCCAGAACCAGTGCTCCTTGCTCTCTGCCTTGCTCTCGCTAGGGATTGTCCCGAGGCGCCCACTGTGGAAGGTGGTTCCGCTCTCCTTTCTCCGAGTCTCTGGGACTTTCCCCACCACTTGACTAAACTTTAGAGACGTTCTCTGCCGATCGTCCAGTGCGGCCCCAGACTTCTGCCCACGGAGGCGGGGTGGTCACCCCCCAGCAAGGAGGGGCCTCCGACTCTCTCAAGCTCTGCAGAATCCGTGATGAGAGCACGGGGAGATGCCCCGTCGGGTGGGCGCCCCGCGGCGCTGGTCTGCTGGGCTCTGGCGCGGCCGACCTGGCGCCGCTGTGCTTCCAGCGCCAGGGTCTCTTCCTGTCTCTTCTGTGAAGAAGAATTTCGAGCTCTTCAGTGAACACCCTCGGGCGGGCGAGCCGTCTTGCCCACACTCTCCGCTCGCTCTTCAGATGCGCTTGCTTCAGTGCTTTGAGCTTGGTTGACGCGGCTGAGCGGAGCCCATTAGACTGGCGTCCCGGGGACAGCTTCTGTTTGCTGCCCGCCCAACCTGCCCCCCGCCACGCGCGGCCCATGGTCCACGCGTGGCCCACGGTTGATGTCTTTGTGTCCCACAATCTTTTTGTTGAAAACCAGACATTCAAAACCACACACTGCAGCCACCCTGGGCGCCGGCCCCTCCCTTCCCGTGGGGCTCTTCTTGCCCGTTTAGCTGCCGGCCTAGGGTTCCAGCGACGCTCCCAAGTGTCTGTCTTCGGTGGCCAGCAAGGTCAGCTGGGGGCCTGGCGTCCACGCGGCTTCCGGTGCACAGGATGCATCCTTGGTGCACAGCCTGGGCGCACAGGCCGCTTTGCGCAAGCGTGCAGTGCTCAGCTTCCCGGCGCCTGGGGGGGAGGGTCTTTCCGTGCTCCCTGTGGACACGTCATTCTCCAGCTTCTCCATGAAAGCTTTTTGTCTTTTGTTTGTTTTTTTGAGACCAGGTCTCGCTGTTTTTGCCCGTGGAACCGCAGGCTCACGTTGCCCGGGGTACCACAGACTCAAGCACTCCCCAGCCTCAGCTTCCCAGGTAGCTGGGATTACAGGCGCATGCCACCACACCCAACTAATTTTTTGAGACTATGTCTTGCTACGTGCCCCCGGCGGGACTTGAACCACGATCCCTGGTCCCTGCCACAGCTTCCTAGGCTGCCACTTACAGGCATGCGCCACCATGCCCGGCCTTTGAAAGCTTTCCGGTAGCCTATCATCTGCCCCAACTGTAAGCCACCACCTGGGGTAGCCGAGGCGTCCAACAAGCGCTGTTAATTGTTGGAGATAAACGCTCCCAGTGGAAGGGCTGCTCGGCTGGGTAAGCACGGAGGCAAGGGAAACGAAGACGGCCCGTGAGCGACTGGCCCCGGGAAATGACAGGCAGGTCGAGTATAGTTTCATGGGCGCGAGGCCCCGCCGCAGACTCGTTCTGTCCGCCGCCGCGGGAGCTGCCAGGCTGCGGGCTCCCCAGACTGGAGGGGCAGGTCCGGGACGGTGCCGAGGGAGAGGCCGCGGCGCTCCTGCTCTGCTTGGCATCGTTTTCTTGATCGGTGCCCTTGGTCGCTACATGTCTCCGGCTCATTTCCGATTCTTCTATAAAGGCTCCAAGAGATTGGTTCTGACCGTATTCCCAGCACCCTACTTTCTCTTACGGAGGAGGGAATTTTTGGACATCCTTCTGACGTTCAGTTCTACGCCGGGGTCGTTGGCATTAACTCTGGCACCAGACAAACGGCTTGTTTACCAGCCTGTTGCACGGGGCCGCCTGTGCACCTGCCTGCCTTGTTCTGCTGTACAAGAGTCGACGACCCTCTCTGACTTCATGGCGTGTCGGGAAGCCCGGCCGCTGCCAGGGCCAGGCCTCTGCTGCTGCCAGCTGCGGTAACAGTCACTCCAGTTTGCTCGCTGCGTTCAGCTTCTCAGCACCAGCCACGGCATCTTCTTGCGTTTCCAGAACAAGCCCAGACTTGGTCAAAATCTTCTTCTGGAGCTGCCCAAAGTAGCCCTTGGCTCCCAGTAACGCCAGCAAGGTCACGGTGTAGGATTTCTTATGTCACTGCTGTCACGGTGCCTCCCCCTTGGAAGTCCTCAGCTTTCAGTCCAATGGAGACACATGACTGTGTGTGTTATGATGTTATATGTACCCACACATGATATTCTATGCTATGCCATAGATACCCCTAGATATTACGTATCACCAGGTCTAATTCCCTTACTAATACTTCTTTCCTGGGATGACTATCTCCATGCTGTGGTTGATGGAGTGTGAGGAGTGACAAGAACTCTGTCATCCTGTAGGTCTGGGGTCACTGTCCCAGGGATCTCCAAGTTCAATAGCAAGGAGGGTTCTCAGTCCAAGACCCACACTTTCAGCAGGTCCCGGAGGGTGACTTCAAGGCAGAGTGGTCACAAGGGCTGTCGTTCCACTGAGTCTCAGCTCATAGCACTTCCTGGGCGTTGCCGGCACATGGCGAGGCGACTTCTGTGCACGCCTTGGCCTCCCCTACCCCGGAGCTCCATGAGGGGAAACACCAAAACCCTGCACCTCTGGACACAGTCGTTCAGCTCATTCTAGCTGCAGGCCTGTGAGCAGCGCCAACTTGTGGCATTTCCCAGTTGGGAAATTTGGTTGTCACCATGAGACCCCGCAGCACTCGTCCTTCCTCACTGCTGTCACGCTGATGGTGTGCAGCGTGCTGGGCCCTCGCCGGCCTGTGTTTCAGAGGCAGAACAACAGAGGATCACCCTCTACGGACATCTGTTGTTTATCAGGTGCGAGGACTACACTGTGTTATGAGGCTAAGACTCGGGGTTGCTTGTTAATGCAGCATAGTCCGCATCATCCTAACTGGCATCCGACTTCCATTTCACCATCTGAAGTTTGATCCACTGACCCTCTGGTTGAGCCATCCGCACCAGTTTTACAACGTGTCGCTTTCAGCGGCCTCCCTGTGGCCTCCCTATGCTTATCTGAGAGGACGATGGGCGGCAAGGGGCTCACGTTTCTTCTCCCCTGAGCCTCCTGCTGACATGAAGCTACAAGCCATGACAGACCAGTCTGCTGGATGCTCAGCTAATCTATTCTCTTTGCCCCGCCCCTGCCCCGTCTCTGAGGTAGATTTGACACGGAGCTCAGCTATCTAAACTTAGCTGATGAGACACACATACTCCGAGTTCCATCGTCTTGGGTTTCCTTTCGCTGTTCTGCACAGTGAGGGCAAGAGTGATTATTTCCCAAGGTGCGGAGCAGAACGGGGCGAGTGTGTGTGGAGGGGGGTGTTGGGGGAAACACGGTATTTTGCATAAAATGAGCTGCACTGGGAAAAGCCATTCCATTCAAGGCCTCCAGAGCCAGCTGGAATCTGTGTTCAATTTTCCCACGTTTGCTGCATGTTGAACTGCTTGGACCCCCCACTCCCCGCTGAGAGATCTGGCCCCAGAAATACATGCGATTGCTACACTTACTGATTGAAGAATAGTAGCCAATTCAATCAGAGTCATTCTTCTATCGGCCTGGGAGGGAACTAAGCTTCTGCCAATGCTAGCTTCAAACTTGAACTTGTCCTTATTTCATTTCTCAAAGAAGCGGCAACTTTTCATTAAAACAGGAAGACATGGATACAACGTGGAGATCTTTGGAACTTCTAAGAGGCTCTGAAGGAACAAGGATGTTTCGTTTTCACCCCCTCCTCCCCCGCCTCCTGACTCCGGGTCTACTCAGAAGCAAGTCCTGGGACTCTGGCGGGCTCCGTGCAGTCCTAAGACAGGCACACCCAAGGCACAGGCCCCCTTCCCAGTTTAGCGACATGAAGGGGCGCAGCGAGCGGCACTAGAACCCGCATCTCCCACTTAACACTGTTGCTCATTATTGCTCTTCTATCCGTATAGACGGGCCTGTTTTTCCGAATGGCTAAATAGGATTTCGTTGCCCATTTAGGGCTTGACTGAGTGGCGAACTTGACGGGACCGACGGCGGGCGGAGGGCGGTGCTGCAAACCACCTCAGGCTGCCCGTGGACGAGGGAGAGTCACAGGGTTTTTGGTCTAAGGCTGCTGGAGACTCTGCCCTCCCTTTGCCTCCAGACACGGTGGCGGAGCGGCTGACCTGAAAAGGACACGCATTTTCTAGTATTTGTAATCAAAATCTGTGCCTCGAACACACCGTGTGGAGTTGCCATGGGCGCACAACCCCAGTGCCACTGACACAACCGAGGCACTTCAGTCTAGACTGGCGTTGCTACGACGAGGTCTGCCAGGCCCGCAGATGGGAGGCGACTGTCACTACAGGACAGTTGCTCACTCTCAGTTCCCAAGAGAGGGACAGGCCTCCCCCACGGGTGCACGGGAGGAACAGCCAGCGTGGCCTCCATGAAAGCAGAGGCAAGGAGAACTGTCCGTTCAGGATTATCTGAGACGGGCGTAGACGCTGGACTGGTTGGGTGTACGTGAATGACTCTGAGTCGGTGGCCAAGGACAAGGTGTGTGGCCTCCTGGGCCGGGCAGATCCTAACTTCGTGAAGCCGCCATGCCCCAGTTCCCGCACCCGCAGGCATGACACGTCACTGGCATAGCGATGCCAGAGGGCACCCCCAGTGGATGCCTTGGTGAAGAATGCCTGAGCCCCCACAATTCGCCTAACACATGGCCCACTTTTAATCGCTAGGACTTTGCTGTCCAACGGACATCTACTTAGCGACAGCTGACGTTTTCTTATACACTATTCACTGTCTTTCCTCTGACTTGCTTGTACAGTGGGTACTGACTCGTAAAACTCTCTATTTTAATAAACCAGCTCTCCATTTGTCATTTTCCTCATTTGATGCTCAACTCTGTATTTTTTTTTTACATTTTTAGTAATTTGAAGCGAGAGACCCTATATTCAGATGCCATTTTTGCTTTTGGCTATTGCCATGAGAGGGCTAGTCTGTCCTCAACTATCTATCTTGTATTTATTTTACATATCTCTAATATAAGTTGTGCTGAGATGAACCCAGGTCTGCCTGTCTGAACGTACTTAAATCCTGTAAGCTAGGCGCCATCTTAGAGCACTGACTGCGCATGGGCGTCAGTCTGAGGTAAATCACACCTGCGGGTGCAGAGAAGACTGGCTTTCTGGAGCATGCACTCTTCATCTTCAGAAGGGGGGGGCTCCTTTTTTGGGGGGGGCTCCTTTTAAGAGAAATTATACCTAAAGCCCTGAAACAGACTGACTTTGTGCTCGTCTTTCCAAAGCATGTCCCCTGCTTCATCTGCAGGATGGGGGCAGCCAGGTGGCAGGTCAAGCTGGTGTTCCAAGATCAAACTGTGTCTCCCTTCACGTGAGCTCTTTCTAACATCACCTGCTCTAGTGCATATCTTCCAACACTCCGCTGTCAATTAAGCGTAAAAATGTTATCAAGCATTTAAATTACTATGAACATAAGACTCTAAGAGCCACAGATGATTTACTTAATGTGGGCTTGTCTTCCCTTCTATGGCCGTATAAGGTGGGGGGGGTCTCTTTTTTCCCCCTATGCAAAATTAGAATTTTACAGTACATGCCAAACAAAATCAGTCTTTTCCTCAATCCCATTTCCATTTTAGAATGTGATGTTGCTTTGGCTTACATTTAAATACAGTTGGCATTTTTACCTCTTCTGCATCTGGAAATTCCCAATTGGCTTTGTCATGTGAACTGAAATAGTAATTCGGTTAGATTGAATTTGTTTTGAGGACTAAACCACCACTTTTTACAGTTTGCTCCCTTGTGATTTATTGATTTGCAAGCTGTGCTATGGAATATATACATACACATTCGCACATACATGTCAGTGTGCACACGCACAAGCTGAAGTTGAAGAAGAGTGAGAGTTGCAGGCATGACTGAGCTTACTGCTCATCTGATTTCTGCGTTGAGCGCAGCTCCAAGGAGTTTGAAGCTGAATGAAAGCAAACCCAAGAGGCTACCCGGTAAATATATGTGTGTGTAGATTGCTGAAAACACAGCTCTCGCCATTGCTTCACGCTTCTGGATAATCAGCAGCATTTTTTTCTCCAGCGGCATTTTTTAATGTGTTCTGTACCTAATTTTCAGAAGAGCACATTCCGGTGAAGCCATAACCGCAGGCAAATTCACCAGAGCGCTTTGAGCGGTAGCTGCCATCACGCCATGGCCAGCACAGAGGCCAAAGGGCCTTTTCACCACCCGTCAAAGCACACAAGGAGGCCATTTGCCAGCTAGGAGTGGCTGCTCTGCCGCGGCCCTCTTGTCTGTCTGGTGGTAAGAGCAGATGGGGCGGCCCATCTTGCCACCGACCCCGGAGGGCAGAGGTGCCCGGCAGTCCCGGGAACCCACAAGCAGGTCAGCCTTGAGCCTGCGCCCAGTCCCGGGGCTCCCAAACCATCTGGACTTCGGAGTGGAACACGTGACTGTCCTGACCCTGCCCTGAGATCAGCCTTGGAAGTGCCCTGGGAGGAAAAGATCTGAAGCCGCAGCACAACCTCACAAGTTGGAAACACTGCCCATGAGCGCACTGTGGAGCTTCCCATTTCTGGAGGAACCAGGAAGTTGTGACAAACGCAGTATGTTCGAAAGCAAAGGCAAGAGAGGCGACTCCCAAAACTGCTTTCAGGAGGCACAACTTGGCGTTCTGTTCTGAGGGGAAGGGGGCGTTGGCAGAGGGGTAAGCACAAGGCTATGCTCAGAAAGCACTTCTCTGGCCGCCGCGAGCACAGACTCCTCCGCGAAGACAGGGTGGCCCCTGTGACAGAGCAGGTCACCAGCGGCTGAGGCTCCAGGGTGGCTTTCAGAAAGGCCACACCTGAGCAGGCTGTGTCGTGCTCACTTGCTCACGAGGGACCAACGCCGAAATGCATCATGGGCTAACGGCTTTCCCTTCCTACTCCTGCTGGCGCTCTCCTGGTCTGTCCCTGGCATTTCCCCCAACTGTGCATCTGCTTCTTGGCGGCCCTGAGCTGACAGAATTCTCATTTCTCAAGCCGGATGTCACTCAAGGTACCAGCGGCGCAGAGCTCCTTGGGTAACAGTCTGTTAACTGAACCTGGGAGGCAAAGGAGGGGCTTTACTCTAGTGCCTGAAGCTTTAGCATCCTGTCTTCAGACGCGTTTGCTCAAGTTCCAGTTTGTAAGATCCCGTGAACGCTTTCCCCACAGGTTCCTGCTGCTGTGCGCCAGGGCACGGCCTGCCCTGCTTGGGCCGTGGCTCTGCGCTCGCTGCGCCCACGGTTCTTGTGAGCTTCCCCCGTCCCCCCCCCTCCTGCGCTGAGGCGTCCCCCATCCTCCCCCACAGCGGAGCAGACCGGGAGTTCCCCTCCTCAGAGGAGCTTTCAGGTCAGGGGCAGAAATGACTTCGCTTTCAAACTCCACCGTGTATTCAAAGGAACAGTTATTTTTTTCTCTGGATCTCGTGTCTGGCAACTCTGCGAAATTTATGTATCAATTCCAGAAGCTTCCTTATAGATCTATCCGATTTTCTACATCGGCCGTTACCTCATCTCTGACTCTAGACAGCTTGACTTTTTTCTTTCTAATCCTTATTGCTCCTCCTTAACTAACTCTCTGGCTAGAACACCCAGCAGAGTGTTAAACAAGGTGATGAAATGGATGCTCCAGCAGGGTGTGGTGGCGCGCGCCTGTGATGCAAGCGCTGGGAGGCAAGAGGTCCGGGATTGCTTGAGTTTGCGAGTTCAAGACTACCCCGGGCAACATAGCGAGACCTGGTCTCAAAAAGCAGCTGGGTGCGGTGGTGGGCACCGGCACCTGTAATCCCAGCTACCTGGGAGGCTGAGGCTGGGCATCGCTTGAGTCCGCGGGATCAGGACTACCCCGGGCAATATAGTGAGACCTATTCTCAGAAAGAAAAAAAAGAAGAAAGAAATGGATGCTCCATATTTGGTCCTGATTTTAGAGAGAAAGCGTTCAGTGTTTCACCATAAATGTGCTGTTAGCTGCAGGCTCTTCACAGATGCCTTTTATCAGATTGTGGAAAGGCTCTTCTAGTCCTATTTGCTGAGAAATCTTGCTAGGAATGGATAGTGGATTTTGACAAATGCTTTTTCTGTGTATATGGAGATTATTATCTAATTTTTCCCCTTTTTTCATGTGTGGATATAATGAATTGTATTGGCTGAGTTTTAAAACTTTATGCCAACATGGATTTCCGGGATTTACCCCACGCGGTGATGATGGATTAGCCTTTTTACATATTGCTGCATTCAATTCACTTAACTTTTATTTATATATATTTTTGAGATTCATGAGTACAGAGCATAGTAAATACTCAAGAAATGTTGGAGCGATTCCGCCTCTCAAATGCCCAGCTTTCTTCTACAAGCTGCTGTTTTTTTCTGGAGTGTGATTGCTAGAACGACAAAGAAATATGCCCAGTAGTACATTTAAGCACCTGAGCAAACTTAATTAACCTGCTAGGAGTTGTCAGAGGAATTCAGGCTAAATTACCCTTAAACTTGAGTTGACCTTCTATTTCTTAGCTACGTGAAAATAATGAGTACATGTCCCTTCCTGTCTGAAACAAAGGTTTCTAGAGCTGAGGGCGTATCTGCGCTCTCAAGTTTCTTTCTGGCTTTCAATGCTTGATTTTAGACTCTTCTAAGCAGATGCTAAGCGTGTCTTTCAAAGCCATTGCTATCAGCATGCCCCTGTGTCCACATAGGTCAGGTGGTCTGGCTTCCGGAAGAGAGCCTGGAGGTGATCATCCAAAACAGTGTGTTGAGTCAGACCTCATACCTGAAGTTCCTTCACCCTGGAGACAACACGTTCCATGCACGTTCTGTGTAAACAAGGCCGGTATGCAAATTGATGGAATTTTGAGGACTGTAACCTTCCACTGCATTCTTACATGCAAAACCATTACATTCTTACAAGCAAAACCAAGGGACAACGAGACACAAGAGTAAGACCATTGGCCTTAGTATTGAGTCTTCTGTATCATCCCCTTCCAGCATTTTCTGGGTTAGTATCACGGCTGCTACACAGGGCAGCCATTCCAACGGCCTGAACAAAAAGGGAAATAGTCCTTTGTGTTACTGACCACAGGCTGTTTCTGCGACTACTGGCAGCTGCGGTTTGGAGGCCAGTAGAGAGGAGACAGCAAAAGAATCAGCAGATGCTCGTGGCCAGAGGGAAAGGCACTGACTGCACCGTATCATACAAAGTAAGATAATTAAGCTCTCCCTGCAGAAAACAAGGTCTAAGCTTAGAACACTCACTTCTAAGAACCTGGGACATTTAGAAACACTTGATAGTAGGCCAAAGCGCTGGGGTGTGGAGGCAGTTTAACCCCAGGTTCGAAGTACCTGGCTGGCCTTCCAGTTCTCTGCTGAGCATCTTCTGATGATCACAGTTGGGGTTCCAAAGAAATTATAATTGAATCTAATACTTGGTAATCAGTTTCAGGCATGGTTGAGGGGAGGCACATGTCTAATGCAACATGGCCTTGCTGTTGCTTCTTTCTGTTTTCCCTTCAGTTGATCTCTACTTGCTACCATGTTCTAGGCAAGGGCGGGGTGATTAAAGTAGAAGTTTTGCCAACTAGGACTACTGCTAAGAAATCTCTGGGCTATTTCTCATAGGGCAATACTGATCTACTTCTATTGGTTCTGGTCTTAAGTGAAAACTAAGTATTTCCCCCTCTATTTCTAATGGCCAACTTTATTTGAATGCATGTTCTTTTAGTCAGCATTTGTTTTTTTGACAATAGCTGGGTGCCCAATACAAAGTTCCTGTAAGGCTTTTATTTGAAAAGATAATCTCCCATTTATTTTTCAGATACCAGTATATCTAAGACTGTGAAAGGCACAATACGAAATGTTTATGACAACATGAAGAAGATAAGTATGCGAATGCTTATGACATTTGTTTAGGGCAATCCATTTTGCTGCTTGTGTCTGTGGTTTGACGGTTGCTTTTAATGCTTCCTTGTTCTCCATGCTTCTTAGCACAGAAAAATCTTTCTCTCACATTGGCAAGAAGCTTTTCTTCTAAATAGATAAATGAATACAAAAACATTTTATAGCTTCATATAGATTTGTATTTTTAAATTATTTATGTAGGCCCTGATGTATTTCTTTCCTGTTGAAACCATCACCGGCCATGATCACGGAGAACACGGCCAGGGACAGTTCAGTCTGTTTGCAGGACAGGGTTTCTCTGGCAGGATTTTCTCTGCTGTGATCTCACTGGCCCAAAGGAGAGAGCCAAGAGAGATAGACATGGCGAGTCGACACGGCTAATGGTGACTTTCCCTGTTGTGCTTGGAGGCCAGGTTAACCACAAAGACCACCTCCGCTGACACAGTTGGCACTACAAAAGCAGCAGCTGATGGTTGCTGCCCATCCTTAGCAAGTGAGGCATGGAGGTGGCATTTCAGGAGAAGTCACGTGGCCAATGTGCCCAGCGCCTTAGAGTGAACCGTTTGGAGGGTTAATAAACTCACGCTGCAAAGTTATCACGAGAGAGGCCGCGTGAAGGCCCCCGCAGATAGCATGGGGATGCGCTGGATCATCCGAGGCACAGTTCCTCTCCACTCAAGTTAATAAAGGGCAAGCGAAAGTAAGATCGCTGCCTGGAGTCACCTAAATAAACACTGCTCTTTCCCTCCACTATTTATTAGCAATAAGCTCCTGCCAATCTTGTGGCTCCACAGACCTGACCCATCCCCCGCGAGATGCTGCCAGGGTTGAAGCCTGCAAGCCTGGGCGTAATCACATACGCACGTCAAGTCCTCACAGATATCGACCAGGGCAGGCGACACGGCCGAGGCCCAAGTCAGACACTCAGAGAGGGGGGAAGGAGAGAGGAGCTGCAGCTGCTGGGATTGCTGGAGGGAAATGCCAAGCACCAGGGAATGATCTGGACCCGGCAGAACCACTCAAGCTAGGATGAAGAAGAGCGTGGGGATTCCTGAAGGAGCGGAGCCAGACCCACAGTCGGCACGGAAGAGAGAGAGGATGCCTCGCGTCTTAGTGTCTGAGGAGAAAACGTGACTCAGGGATGACCACATGCTCACATCCCTTGATAGGTCCATGTCTCTATCCCCCCCCCCATGGGGTCATGTTACTCGGATGTGTTCTAAGGGCCCAGGAAATTATAGGTTGTATCAGTGCCTTATCCAAACTCTAAGCGAACATCGCATCCTTACACTTGCACCCCTTGTGCTTTATTCACTAGCTTCTACATGAACAAAAAAGAATCCACTAGACAGTCAACTAATAAGCACAGAGGTGACCGGTGCAGTCAGCACCGTCAGTAGACAACATGGCTGTGTCAGTGAGTGGTGGAAGGGACTTTGATTTGTTAACACCTCTTGTTGATTCAGCCCCTCCAGAAACACCCTTCTCACATCTGAACAAAACCAGAATATACTGAGCCGGGTGTGGTGGTGCACGCCTGTAATCCGAGTGCTGGGAGGCAAGAGGCCTGGGACTATTTGAGTTTGTGGGTTCCAGACTACCCTGGGCAACACAGAGAGATCTGATCTCGCAAAAGCAGCCAGGCGCAGTGGCGAGTGCCTGTAATCCCAGTTACCTGGGAGGCTGAGGCTGGGGATCGCAGGATCAGGACTACCCCAGGCAACATAGAGAGACCTGATCTCTAAAAAAACAAACCAAATCAGAATATACTGAAACCGGGCTTCAGGTGAGTATGAAGCCCACCGGAAGCTCAGAAGACCGCACATGCCAGTAGACAAGTGAAGAGACACGTTGATTCCAAGCCTGCCGCCTGCTATTTAAAGGAAGCACATTCCCATCTCTTCTTGGTTTTACTTCTATGCTTTATTTTGTTTAAAGCTATTGGAGATTCTTCACATCTGGCATATGTCTCCATGGTAGAGAGGAGAGGGAAAGGGGTGGACTGGGAAGAAGGAAGTAAACTGGGGGTGGGTGGGGGCAAGTTCCGGAAATGTTTTCCAGGCACGTTCCCACACCAAGCCGTGGTAATGAAGACTCGCTACACGCCAGGCCCTGGGTGAGGCACACGAGACACTATGTTAGATTGACAGCAAAGAAATAGCAGAGACACAAGAGCTTGGCAGATGCACTGACTTAACAACCCATTTGCACAGGCTTGAGAGTGCTGGTCGCCCCCTGGGGGGGTGGGGCTTTGGCAGGGTCAGAAGAAAACATCAAAGAGGCTCCAGACTCCACATTCCCTCCAACGGTGCTATCAGCAGGACAGGAAATGGGAAAGTCATCCTAGAAGGGATTTGGAAGGGATGAGGCTTAGTCCAGGCTGCCCAGCTTGCTCATGAGCTCTCGCTGTGCGTGCACGCAACAGGACCAACACGGCCCATAGCTTGGCACCCAGTCAGGAGCAAGTCTTGCCCAGCCCCCGCCAAGAAACTGCAGGGAGCAAGGTGGCGCAAGAAAAGATAATTCAATGAGTGCGTTTTGTCATCTCCACGGTCGACTTAATCCTCTGAAAGGATCCCCCGGAACAAGAGGGCCTGTATTCCAAAACAACAGAAGCAGAAACATCAAAGCTAGAAGCCCAGAGGGATGGGGGAAGACCAACCCAAGCAGGAGAAAAGGAGTGTGTAGGGTTTTTCTGCAAGACTATCCAGCTTGCGAGACCAATGCGCCCGGTAGCCCAGCAAGGCCGCTTCATGCTTAGAGCTCTCAGTACGGCCGAGGACCCGAGTCGCCAACTCACACAAGGAAGGCCTTTCATTCCATGCGGCTCGCACATCACCACAGGCTATGAAATCCACCCGAGTCTGAGGAAAGCGGCACTTGGAAAGGAGTCCGACAGGCAGGGACTCAGGCCGCAGGCACCGTCGGGAGCGCAGGGCTCTGCTGAGCCCCGTGTCCCAGAGCCATGGCAACGGAGGGAGCACGGGGAGCACAGTGCTGTTTGGCACTGCCCACTGCTGGGCTTAGACGCGAAGGGGCCCTGAGCTGGTTGGTCCCCTAAATCCTACAATATAAACACATAAAACTGGAAATGTCTTTCCCTTTTGCTGTGCAGATAGCTCCCTCAGTTATCAGCCAGCTCCGTTTGTTGCGTGCAGCTCCCTGCGGTGGCCTTCAGTCTCGCCATCTTGGAGCAGAGCGGACGTCTGCTCCTTGTCATTTGTGTCCACTTCCTGACAATAGCAGCACCTCAGAGCAGCGTTCCTCTGGTGTCTCCAGCACTTCAGAGCAGTGTTCCTGTGGTGTCTCCAGCGAGCAGATTCTCCAGATGTGATAGGCTTCTCTCATTCAAAAAAGAATTTGATAGTAATCCCCAAAATGCCGGGCTGAACGTTCACCAGGCACGCGCCATTTCTTAGCGCCTCAAATGTGCTGAGAGATGCTATGGACTCCAAATCACTTGTCTTCACAGCACCGTTCCCACGGAAGACCTCTCCCATGGGCCTCTGGCCTTCAGGGAGAACGGATGCTCTGTGGTTGTCACTTTGGGACAATCGATTTTAAAGGGACTCCTGGAATCCAGCAGTGGCGAACCTGGAAAAGGGGGGGGGGCTATCATTTCATGAGGACATGGGCATTTCTCCAGTCAGACCATCTGCAGGGAGAATGGGGTGCTCACAGGTAATTATCCAGCTGCCTGGGGCAGAGTCTGCCGGTTCTGCCAGTTGGGATGTTGCCTATCTCTTCTAGGCCCTGCAAATACACACTCCTTGGTGGGGAGGGAGGGTCCCTCGGGGCTATAATGAAGATGGACATGCTAGCTAAGAACATCATTTTTGGGGTTCAGAGGCTAATGCAGCAAAAGTTCAGCAGTGAGGGCACTTGCATGCTTGGTCAAAAACCAAGTCACAAGCAAGAGAAAATTCAGACCAAAGGTGGCAGAGTCAGTGAAGAAGGTCTAGAAAGAATGTAGGTCTTTCTAGAAGGGGTTGGGGGGGGGAACTGAGGAATTGGGGCAAACGTGAGGAAGCTGGGCAAAGGTGATGGACCGAGGAGCTAGAAAGCATTAGCTGCTGTCGTCACAACTGCTCCCTGGAAGGGTCAGAGAAGATCCTGGAGACTGTGTGACACTGTCCAATAGCCGCCCACCGTGTGTAAAGACATGACATGGTAGGAGGTGGTTGTGGGATTCAGATCTGGCCTGTGGGTTGCATGCTGCCAATTCTAAGCAAATCAAGCCAAACAAACATTCTGAACCAGAATGTTCTTTGGGTTCCACACAAAGTACTTCTCAGTTGGTTCTATCTCAATGGAAAAATCTCCCTCAGGGGCAGAGAACTACAAACTGACTACAGTCACCACAAACAAGGCAAAACAACTTCGAGGTTCCTTGATAATGAGGGGCTGGGGAGATCCTTTATTTAGCGCTTTAAAGCTAGAGAGAGAGGTAGGCATGACCTTGACATTTATCAGCTTGCTTATGTTTAGAATACATTTCCCCAAGTTAGATTCATTGCACACTTCACACACATTATCAAGCTAGATTCATTATACACTTTCCTTTGGAAGTTCAATTTCAGGAGTCCTGTATGCTGAAGTTTCTTAAGATAATTTGGACTAACATGAACTCTAAGTCACTGTTATTATTAAAAAGTCTCTTAACTTGGAATTTTATGATATGAGTAAATTGAACCAAGTTTTCCGCCTTAAATTATTTCAGTAAGTTGAAATAAAGAAAACACTAACATTTCCCCCATACTTTGATTCATCTCTGGCCTGGTGTTTTAGTTAATGTTCTCCTTAAACATTCTACGTTTGAAATACAATCTTTTAGAACATAGCGGTGGCTAAATAGAGGAGGAGCCAGAGGAGAACTTCAAATCATTTTGCTCTAGGAGAGTTAAAATATATAGAAAACACTAAACTCTTTCAGGAGTGAGATATCCATTCTAGTTCCCTTATATCCTTTAGGCTTCACTTGAATCTTCAAAATCCTTTTTCTATAGCAGGACTCCCTGTGGAGATATTTCTGTATACTTATTCTCAAGTAGCATAACAATATTTTGGAGTTCTTTTTAAATTTTAAAAAGTATTTTATTTACATACTTTCATTTTGGAATTCTTTATTGACTTGGTCTGATGATATAATTTTAAGAGTCTTGGAAGCTGCACAGACGCAAACATAATGCAAGCTAGACCAAAGGCATGGTCACACGCCAGGGGAATCAAGAAAGATAGAAAATGCCTTTCAGTAGTTTCAGTTGCCATCATGCCTTATTAACTTCCTGGAAATTTCATTTAAAAAATCTTATTTTGCACATTTGATGTGACGTCAAAGAGTGAATTTCAGCAAAATTCACGTTGAAAATTTCACTACACTATTGGCTTGGGATGCAGGCCTCAAGCTACTATTCTGCAACGTTGGACTTCGACTTTTACACACATTGGTTTTCATGGAAGAAACCTGTTAGCAATTTGCTTCCCCCCTGTGAACCAAGGAGGTTTCCCACCCCAAGCAGCAAAGGGCCCGCGAATCACTTGTCTGAGGGCTGGGAACGTGCGGACTGTTGTTTCTACGCACCACTCTGGGCATGGGGCGGCGGGAGCACAACCACAGGTCGACAAGCCTCAAGATTCAGCACGTGTGGGGGCCTCCCCCCAGCCCGGATACCCCCCACCAAGCAATCTGAGGACTCTGCTATGAGTTTCTGACTGAAAGCTTGGAATTTCCGATAGAGAAGGAGTGGGTTTACACCACAGCAGTTCTGGGATGCAGAAATGCTTCCCTGCCTCAAGGAAGCAGGGCTGTGCGTCAACACCGTCTTCCAAACGACAATATTTTTATGAATCTGCAAGTCATGAACGGAGAAGTTCTCAGCCCAGGCAATGACCCGACTGCAGTTCCTCGCTGGGGTCTTCCAGACACCCAGGGGCTTTACTTGTGTTTATTTTCCAGGAGTCTTCGTGTGGGTCATTCACTTTGAAAGAGCAACTCAGTAACTGAGTTAATTATTTGAACAGGGTAGTCTCTGGCTTGGAAAACCGCATGTGTAATCTCGGGTAAGTGAAGAGTGAGTGAAACGTTCCAAGATTGAGAGGAAATATCACAGCCACAATCATTTCCTGGGCTGTGGAGCTGAACACCATCATTTAGAATCTACAGCGAGAAATTCCACAAAGTCACAGGACGCACAGCCATCGATGAAGAATGCGAACATGGGGGTGGGGACACGGCGCTTCAGAAACAACCTAATGTCAACCTCATGCTTCAAAGGTTCGGGCTAATAAAAACTGAGTCAGACCAGCAGCCCTACTTTGATCTAGATCAAAACTTCCCATTTCAATTCCTTGGCTGTGAGGGGGAAGTGAATTTCCAGATTTCTCTTTGTAAAGGAAAACAAATAAACGTGAAAGACCCTGACATGCATTTATGGTTTCCAAACTTGGGCTTAAACTTATGAAAGGCTGAGTTACAATTTAACAATTATATTTCGCTTTAACCAGAGAGGCCTGGGGAAAAGAGCATGGTCAAAGGCTGCAAAGGAATCTTCTCAGTAAGGAAGTCTGCGGTATTGTTTCCTCAGCGGTTGCTGGCTCCACACCAGGGGGATAATTTCTATCTCTTGATTGAGTCCAGTGTCTTGCTCACCTTCTCATGGAACATTCAGAGATTCATCTACGGATTTTCTTAGTCAAGTCTCAGGTCGCCCAAGAGTAACAATGGTTATTGAACAAGATTTCTGTTTACTTGGGGTGTCCTTGGGAAGAGCCATAGAAAACTTCACTCCCTCAGAAAGATGAGCAAAGACCAAAAGAGGAAAAGTCATGCTTCCACACCCTGAGAGTGGATGGTGTTTCTGTACTCAACTGGAAGCTCTGCGGCGTAGGGATGCTGCCCCACAGGCACTGCTCTAGCAGTTTGCCTATAATATAGCGAGTCTCTACTTCAGCGGGGTGCTTACAGCTGGGGTGATCACCCCCTGCACAATACACTTCCTCTATTATCAATTAAACTTCACAACGACTTTTTAAGCTAGGCAACTTATCCTCTTTTGACAAAATTGCAAGGTTGTATAGCAGGAAAGCAAAAGCACTGGGATGAGAAATCAGGGTTTCTTACTCCAAGTTCTTTCCTTTCATCTACATCAACTTCCTGAAATACTATTTAACAGAGAAAAGCAATTCCCCAAATCTTTTCTTATCCCAGTGAATAAAGTAGAAGACTTGATTCTCCTCATTTGTATTTAAACTTCTGATATAGAATCCTTCCTTAACTATAGAAAAGGGTTTTGAAGTCCATTACTTCTTTGAATTTTGAAAGAACAGGAAAGTCTTCAATGAATTATTTAGAGGGAAAAGCTCCTCTAAGATTCCCATGCCAGTAGTTGTCTAACCATGTTCTTGGTTGGAACACAGGCACTAAATTTGGAACCTGAAACCCATTTCCTGCCTAAAATGGTTTTCATTCATTGAATGTGAACAATTGGTTGTTGTTTTTTTTTTTTTATTGCAAAGTTGTTTACAAAGTTGAGCTGCTGGAATTAATTTCTTTTAATGAACAAAAGAGTGATGGAATATTTAGCTGGAAAGAATTCACAGAGAGTTGCATGCAACTGGCAAAGTACTTGAAGGAGAAGTTCTCAGCTCCAATGGAGGCTCCTCAGTCTGAACTGGAGGGATATTCAGGCAAAACCCTTTAATGAAAGAACTGAATGAGAAGAGCTTGGCGACTTCTTTCAACTAAGACACTGAAGAATCATTTGCTGGGAATATTAATAAACATAAAACCCTGGCTACGCACTGGGCATCGGGATCCAAATTTCACTAGGACTGATGAGTATCCATAAAAGATCAACAATGATTTTGTGTTTTCATGAAAAGTGGCAAATGACTACTATTCCGAAAAGTGAGTCACTGAAGTGAGAGCAAATCACATCCAGAACCCTAACAGGCAGGGCAATAAAGCCCATATATCAGGAGATGAACTGCATCTACAGGTCTCCTTGAGTTCTACTTGATCGACAGACTATGTGCCTTGAAAAGAAGTGTTTCTTTTATCATTGGTGAAGTTTTAGTCTTTTTATTTGAGTTGAGATATAATCCATATATCATAAGATTTACTATTTTAAAGAGAAAAATCCAGGGGTGTTTAGTATATTCAGAGACCTGCAATCATAACCGCTATCTAACTTCAGAATATTTTTATCACCCCAATAAGAAACTTAACCCTTTAAGCATACACCTTTCCCACCTTCCAGCTCTAATTCATTTTCAGATCCTGAGGATTTGCCTATTGGTGATGTTTCATAAAAGTGGAAGGACACATATGTGGTCCTTTCTGATAAACTCCTTCCACTTAGCATGCTTCTGAAGGTCATCCACCTTGCAGTATGAATCACTTCATTCCTCTTTATATTCAGTTCTACTACATTCCACCTGTCTCTTCATCAATTGCACAGCTGGCCTGCTTGTACCTTTTGGTTATTATGAGTAACACCGTGACAAACATTCCTATATGTGCTTTTCTGTGAACATTCTCCTTTGCTTCATTCAACTTGGAAACAAGATTAAGACTGATAAGGGCACTTAGCACTGTATGGAAGAGTCCAGCTTTATCCACAGTCTGTCCCTATGTTGCTGAACATTTTACCTCATTGTATTAAGATACCATGATTTGTTTACTCATTTACCAGTTGTAGGTTCTCTGTATTCTTCCCACTTTTAGAGAATTATAAATAAAGCTATTATAAATAGTCACATTTACATAAAGGTTTTTGTGTGAATGTATTCTGCCATGGATAATCTTTTTTCAAAGAGACTTCTCCATTCTGTATTTTCACCAGCTCTGTATGGGAGTTCCAGTTGCTCCACATCCTGGTCAACACTTGATATCATCAGGGTTTTGTTGCTGTTTCTTTTGCCTTTAGCCATTATATTAAGTATGCAATAGTTACTCATTGTGATTCCCTTCAGCTTTGATGCCCTAAATTATCCTAAGTGGCTTTTTTGTATTATCTTTTTAATTACAAATAACCTGTTTTGTTATTATTGCTTATTTTTTAGCACTTAAAACAACTTGTATGGAAGTAGAAGGATTAGTATACTTAATCTGTATAAATTTAGTGCTTACTAGCATTTTGCCAACTTGTTTCATCAAGCATTTATCTTTTTGTTGTTTTTCTGGATGCCTTCAAAGCAAATCTCATGCTTTATTTCATCTCATTACTAAATACATCATTATGAATCTTTTGAATGCCTTTAAAAGAGAAAACAATATGCAAGTACAAATAAACAATAATTCCTAATGTTCTCAAATACTTAATCTGTTTCAAATATCCCCACTTGCCTCTAAAGTATCTTTTCTAAAGCTATTTTGTTTAAATTTAATTTATAACATGAAGTGGAAGCTACAAAACCTGAGGTTCTACTTTCTCCAAATGATCAAGGTTCCACTCAATTTCCAGACATAGTTTGAAATTAGTTCAAATTTATACAAGTTCTTGTTTAGCTATTCCACAGCATGCTTATATTATACAGCAGCAATTGGTCATTAATAGGCAGATATTAAGAGTACAATACTGGCTTATCATTAAACACACAGATCAAATCACTGAAGAGTTGCCTGCCACTGTCAGTGCAGTCAACTGACCCTGCTGGCAATGAACACATAGGTTGGTCCTACCAGCCCAGAGCAGACCAGAGCAGATGGAAGCAGAGGTGGAGACCGGAGAAGGGGCTCTTTCTTGGGCCAGCAGACAAAGAACTTGCTTTCCTCGCCTAGCATTGTTTCAAACAAGGCTTGTTCACAGCAGGCCCTGGAGACAACTGGACAATATAATAAACATCCTATCAAGGGGTGTGAGTGCGTGAGTGTGTGTGTGCGTGCATGTGTATGTTGCACTGGGGGCTTCAGTCAAATGATATTTCGGTTTTTGTTGGGAATAAAATTCAAATAAGGGATTTTTTGGTTACACCATGCCAGTTTTTACTTTCACTTTATCTAGCAGATAAACAAGATTTTATTTTGCATTTGTTTCACTTGATGGTTAAGTTATATAGAAATCCATAAATTAATATATAGACTTGGAAGATAAGCAACTTAGTGCATTTGGCGCTAATTTTTTTTTCATTAATAGCTTAGTTTCAATCCTTGGTGATATACTTTTCTTCAATCCGAACCATTGTGCTGTGTTAAGAGTGCAGCCTCTGAATTCTTTTTCAACATTTGCACAAATGTATTTGCCTGCTCTATTACCATTTAGTTCAGATAACAAGGCTCAAGTCAATGTAGCCTGCACAGTAAGAATATAATCAATGTTTAAAATCAAACTTCAGAGCAGGTCAACATGGCATAATCTCCTGTCTAAGTGATCTGTAATTTGCCTCTCCAGATAGTCATCTTGGCCTTGGAGCGTTTTAAAAGGTAGTAGCTGCCAAAAATTGTTAACCATTAAACAAAGGTTTGCTTTTCTTTTATGTGGCAAGAACAAAGGTGCACTTCTGAGTCTGTGTCTGAAAAATGTGTAGGTTTTGAAGGGTCCGATCCACTCCACGACTCTGACTTTTGGTATCCAGAATGAAGCTTTTCAAGTTTTCAGGGTGGGGGTGGCTTAGTTTTCACTTTTTTGCTTTGCCTTAGTTGGGTGGTCTGGGCCAAGGGCTGTGGGTTTCATGTCTGGGGGCAAAGTTGACATAAAGAGAACTGAGCAGAGCAGGAGGCGGGTGCACCTCACTGGGATGTGTTCCCTCAGCTGCCGGGATAGTTCTGAACACCGCATCATCACCGTGGGGACCATCCTCCTCGTGAGGGTGCGGTCAGCTTTTGTCATGGAGAACACTCCTCTATCGTGAACCCTGGTGCAACGCCACAGCCCACGGAAAAATGGCAACATTAGCATTCTTGCTCACTTTTCAATTTCACAGTCAGCTGTTACATGTGCGTCTAGCTTGGAAGAGTCCATAGTTTCATTTTCAAGTCCCTTCCGGAAGGCATGGCATTTTAAGCACCCATAAGACTTGTACACACACACGGCTCCTCTTGGATCCAACTAATCACCATCTGAACCTGAAGTCTGATTCCTAATGTCTCCCTAGCAAGAGTCCCGAAGCATGATCAACACAGCTTCTTGTCTTGCTCTTTTCTTGACTCATGATGAGTTGCCCCGAAATGCCCATGCGGCCTTGGCAGCCACAATGAGTGACCCCACTCTTCGGAGCTCTTCTAGGGGTTTTCACCATTCATGACCCACTGCCCAGCTTCTAGATGCAATGTGTTACTCCTCATCCCCTTATTGCTAGTGACCAGCACCTCCAAAAGGTAGATGGACTTCTGTGAATGTGTGTCAGAAATGCCGTCACACCTCCACTCCAGCTGCATGAAAAACACCACTTTGCTTTCCAACCTCTCTGGTATTGGAAGCCAAACTAGAGGCATTTGGAACGAGTGTTGAATATGTCAACTTGCTACATCTGCTTCAGGGAGTCACCAGTGTACATATGGATTGATAGCTATGGTCCTCGGTGGGTCAGCTGGGGAGAGAAGGACAGGCCCTGGGGGAAATCCAGGGACTCTGGTACTAGCTGGCTAGGAAGGAGACTCAGAAGAATCGGGTAGTGAACAGACGGCAAACCCGGAAAGTGGGGGCCTAGAACCCAACGAGGAATACACTGCTTCAAATGGTGCTTTGAGAAGAGCGAGGACACAGAACAAATCACCAGGCGGGAAAGCTCTGAAGCCTTTCGTGACTTTGACAGGGGGCATTTCGATGGAGGAGTTCGCAGCAGAGCAGAGGAGAGTGGAGAGCTGACCCGGAGACGATGTGTGTGAAGAATAAAGACACGGTGCTGGGAGCTGAGGGCAAAATGGGACGGAGAAAGAATTTCTTAAGAGGAGATGCTTCAAACTGAAAGGAGAGGAAAGGCCTAATATAGGCACGTTCTAAAACAGCCCAACCAAATGCTGTCTCTCTCATAGCAGCTGATTTGGTTCCTGAGCTTTGCTGATAAATGCGGCTTTAAACATCGCTCCTCCTAGCTGGAATATTGCAAGTGGGGAGTGGCAAGAGATTTCAGTTTATCAGTTCACTGCAGTCAGTCTACACCAGACAATCCACCATCCACAACTGGGAGACGTGCTCTCTGCTCCTGCTCGCACTTCTACAGCCCCCCCCGCCCCGCTTTCTCCACCTTTAACAAGAACGTTGTTCAGAAAATATTACTCGTGTTATCCAGAAGGAAGTTTGACCTCTTTTCTTCAGTAGTTTGGCTAAAAATCTGTCCATCGTTTTCACCAGAGTAACAGATTTTGCTCTGATTTTCCTCTTTTTAATTCCATTGATTTCTGATCTTTATTTACTCTTTTATGCATTGGTTTTATTGAAATTTTCCCTTTTGTCCCAATTTTAGGCAAAAATGTAGGAAATTGGCTGGAGGCCTTTCTTTTTAAATGCTGAATGCTACAAAATTCCTTCTTAATGTTGCTTTTACCGCAGTCCATACAGTTTACATGCTATTTGTCTTAATTCTTCGAGATACTCAAGATATTCAAGTCTCAATGTGACTGTTAGACTCACGGTTATTTTGACATGTGCTACTTCATTTTCAAATACTTGGGAGGATTTACCAGATAGTTTTTCATCACTGACTTTCAGCTGAATTACCTTTTCTCAGAGACATAGTCTGAATAGTTTTAATTCTTTGAAATTTGCCAAGGCTTCTTTTCCAACTTGGTATACGGTCTATTCATATTCTGTTTATTATATTTTGTTTCATATGTTTCACTACAGAAATACTTGTATAGGGGCTTCTATTTATATGGGAGGATTGCTTGGGGTTCTCTATCCGCCACTCTGGGTGAGTATAATAGACGGCATTTGTATAATTTAAGTTTCCTGAAATATGATAAATTGTGAATTCTAAACACATACAGCTTCAAGGACTTGGGACAAGAAATGGTGAACTGGCTTTTTGATCATATTATTATTCGTGTGATCCAGAATGTTTATATTGTTTCAAAATTATCACTGACATGAAAACACATAAATAAGATATTCCTATATAAGAACTTCAAGACTCTAAAGACCACTTCCCTAGACAGGAGAGGCCATGGTTCCCAGACAGGAAAATAGTTAGTAATGGTGAATTTATAACATAATAGTATTGAGTTTTCTTTGGCGCTCGGGGCTTTTCTTAGCATTTGAAATGCTAAACTATCTGACAAGTGAACTGTGGTAGCACTTTTTATTTTGGATTTTCTTGGACATGATCAGAACTGTCAAAGGTAAGTTCACGAGTTTTATGTGCTGACATGGAAATTTCTGAGGAGACAGAGAAAATGAACAGTTCCTGACAAATATCAACCTCATTCTAGAGCAGAGCTAGCTAGCTCACTGACATCTATAACTGCCTATTGAAACCAAGGAAATTGCTTATTAAAACCAAGAAAGTTGTCTCTTTTAGAAGAACTCCCTACTGATATTAGTTCCAAATTTGCTGTAATAAATCAGAGGCAAAGAGAGCCATTGCATCTGTCCTTATAACTGCACACATTAGCCCAGACTTAAATAATCCCAACGTTAACCTTAAAATACAATTGAATGGAAATAACTTAAGGGGGCCTCAGTTATGCAGGATGAAGTCAAAGGTCTCCAGATCAGCTGGACGGTATAGACGAGTAAATTCACAGGGCACCTGTAGGTCAGACAAGCAGTGGGCAGGAGATGGAGAAGCAAGGCCAGCACGGAGGCCAAGCTCGGACGTGGTCTGCATTCTTTCAACCGCAAGAATCTGAGGAATCAAGAGAATTGCGCTGCGTGTTCTCCACTCCTGGTTGCCTGGGAACTAGGACCCCCTCCCGGCTTCAGTGACATCGTAAGAACAGAATCTCATGTGCTGATGGAACAGCAGAGGGAGAGGAGCCGCGGAGTCTCTGTTGGCACCAGGTTGGCAGTCTTGAGCTGGAGGGCAGGTCTGACGTCACTGGGGGAGATTAAAAACGGCATTTAAATGGGCGCTGCTGGTGCGCTGCTTTCCTTCTGGACGCTGGGGGATTCCATGGCAAGTCATAAAAATCATGCGCTTACCTAGTTGAGTTTGAATTACACTGTCTGTGCTTGGCTCCTGCTTGGAAGGGTGAGTCCAGCGAGCTAGATGCCAGCATGAGAAGGAGACGCAGGCCCCGTCTCCAGGTGCAAGAAGGCCAGAAGCGGGTGTGCGCGTGCTGCTGCTCCCAGGGCTCCCTTAGAAGCGCTGAAGCAGCTTTTGGGCTGAGAAGAGGGGGCGGCGCACAGCCAGCCCACAGGGTCGACCAGCACCCTGGCCAGGTACGCGCTTCTCACCTCTACGTCACGAGGTTTAGGAAATAAGCCCAGATCCGGGCTTTTCAAGTGCAAGTTGCTAAAGGCAGCCTGTAGAAGAGATAGATGGGCCTTAGAGAAATGCTTATCTGCATCGTCTCCTCCATCTAGGACTTAAACTAGTGCCGAACGGCTGTCGCTTGAGTAAAGGCTGGGTGTGCAGAGCATGCCTGGAAAAGAGAAGCAGGCCCAGTCATCGCTACAGGTGGCCAGGGGTGGACTTCTAAGCTCTGGGAGAAGCAAGCCGTGCAGGATTCTGCTGTGGCCACGGCTATTCTTGGTCCTGTCCAGTGGCCACTCAGAGTGAAAACAAAGGCCGGCTCCCCCGGCTGCTCGGTCACCTGGCGCTCTGGCGTCTGGGCCTTTATTTTCTTCAAAACCCTACCGTCTGCTGACCCGGTAAAATACCAGCACACACAGTCTTTGTCTTTATTTAAGCCTTTCATGCTTACGGCCAGGACGAGAGGCATTTGCGAGGGAAGCTCTCCTGACTGTCTCCAAAGCTTTCCTTGAATCTTACCGTATTTGCCAAGAGCTAATAGAAACGCTGAAGTGCTTAGCTCTCAAGGGCTGCTTTTCTTCTGGGCACTGGTATTTGATTTGGTCTTTGGCGTGAACCCCTGCCCCTTCATGGCGAATGTGCCGCTGGGAGTCTGCTCGGGCACGCAGCATTTCCATTCCGGTGCACATACTTTCCAAATTCTGAAAGTCCGTTTTTCTCCACTGTCAATCAACCCCGCATCATCTTAATATGCAATTACCCTGACTTATAGAAGTAAATCATCTAATTCTCAAAGTAAGTGTTACATGAACAATTTCAGAAAAAAAGGGGAAAAATCATTTCTCTTTCCGCCCAGCAGCAGTGGCCTTGTTTATCCTCTTCTGATACGTGTTGTGTCTGGCGTGCAGACGACCAGCGAGAGCATGGAATTCTGCCCACTGTCCTCCACTCCACTGTTCTAACAGCATGGCTCTGTGCTCGCGAATTCTGCTTGCAATGAGCAGGTGGCAGAGTTGAAGGACACTTCCTCTCTGAGTGGGCGATCCTGCTATGAATAGGACATCTGGGTTGATAATACCTGTTTTGAAGACCGGGTTAACTGGCTTAGCATTTAAGACTGGGACAGACACATTGTAAAGCTACCAAACCTGCAAAAATTGACGGGTGTGAGGTTCCTGACATGAAAGTGACAAGTTATAAAAACTTGGTGAAAAATAATTCAACAACTTTCTCAACACACACAATCGTGCGATTCCCAACCCACACAACTGAAGGTTGGGGGAATGAGCCTATGTATCACGGAGTATGAGCATTTTGTAAGCAAGAAAAGGATTCTAAAGTAGTCATCCAGCTCCAGAGAGCTGACTGCCTACCATATCTTTATGAAATTTAACCTTGAAAATAAGCTTCTCGATAATTCCAAGTCCCAGGTCAAGCTGATTACATGTATAGTGAACCCTTTCCTCTATGAACAAAACAAGTCTTTTCCTGTTAATTATTTAGTGAGTAGCCTTTTAAATATCTTCCAAAATTCTTGTATTTTGTTCGGAGTTTTTAAAGTGTTGAATTGCAGTTTTAAGGGGTTTGTATTTCCCTATAGACTAACGTCAAGCCTGATCACCTGGTTATTTGATAATGAAGAAATTGTGGTTTATTTTATTTTATTTTTTTTAGACTAGGTATTGCTATTTTTGCCCATGGAACCGCAGGCTCATGTTGCCCGTGGTACCACGGACTCCGGACTCAAGCAATCCCCAGCCTCAGCTTCCCGGGTAGCTAGGATTACGCCCCACCATGCCCAGCTATTTTTTGGGACTAGGTTTCACTGTGTTGCCCTGGGCAGGACTTGAACCGTGGTCCCCAGACCCCGCCATGACTCCATAAGTTGTAGCTTACAGGCACGCACCACCGTGCCTGGCTCCGATAATTAAGAAATTGTGAATAAACAGAAACATTCTCTTTTAAGAGTATACTATTGCACTATTTCTTGTTAAATATTCTGTTTCTATGTTTGGATATTAACTTCTTAAATTGTTTTTATTACAATATAATTGAAATTCTCAAGATTCTTGATACAATCTTATAAAAAATCTTAAGACTCTTACTAGATAATTACTATTTTCTTATTTATTCCATTATTATTACCTTTTTTTCCCTTTTAGCACATTTTTTAAAGTTCTATTTTATTTTAAAATACATTAGTATGCTTGTTTAGCTTTTTCTAAAGACTGGAAATCATTTCTTGAACGCTTTTACTTTAAAATATTTTGTGTTACTTTCTTTTTTGTGTTTATCTTGTGAGCAACAAATAGGCATATGCCAGTTTTTATGCAATGTGATAATTTCCATGTTTAGCAAATATTAATCTTTTTGCATTTATTTTTACTGAAATACACATTTATTTACATTGTTTACTTTTTCTTTGTTTTCCTTTCATTGCTACTATTTTTCATCTTCTTTTTGTGAGTTCTATGGAATTAAAAACTAAATCTGCTTTTCTTTTTTAAAAAATAAGGTTTTGTTTATTGCAGTCTTATTTACCATGACCAAGAACTGGAAACAGCCTACATGCCTACTGATTGATGGATGCATAAAGAAGGTGTGAATATACACAATGGAATACCATTCAGCTCTAAAAAGATGAAATCCTGCTATTCCCAACAACAAGGATGACCAGGATGGTACTATGCTTACTGAGAAACACAAACATCATGATTTCACTTGTCTGTGGTATGTAGAGAAAACAAATACATAGATGAATTAAATAAAACAAAATTAAACCTTTGGACTATAAAGCCAGTTAGTGGTTACCAGAAGGGTTAGGAGGATGGGTAAACTGGGGAAAGGGGGACAAAGTGGAGTGAAGAGCAGAATACAACTTTGAGCAGTGGACCGTATGTACTACATACACATGCTGACTTTTAAGGCTGCACAAGTGAAACTTACATAATGCTATGAAGGTACATACTGTTATATGTGACTTCAGTAAAAAGAGAATTTGTATTAAAAGACATCCAAAGAAAAGCTATGGTTTGCACTTTTACTGCTTCAGCGCTTGCCCAAGACACACACCCATGGTGACAGACAAAGTGATGCTAAATTTCTCTCACATCTGCATGGGCATTTGGCAGCCCTGTTTGGGGGACCTACTGAGGACACAGCAAGTACTTTACTGCCTTAAATATCCTTAGATGTTTCTGCCCCCCCTTTTATTATTGTCTGTAATTCTACTTAATTTTTCAAAAAAATCATCTCTTTTCAGAATTATGTCCATGCGCACATTGATGCACCCACTGTTTCTTATAACCCTATTCGCTTCTGAGTCTCCATCTCTTCATGCAGAAGTCCTCCACTTGCGCACCCTCAGGGTCTCTGGGGGCAAGTTCCTTTAGTCTTTGTGTCACTGAAAATGGCCCTACTTTTGCTTTTACTTTCGACTGACAGTTAGCTGGGTGTCAAATCCCAAGCTGACACCATCAGCACTTGGAAGTTATTCATCCATTATCTCCTGGCCTTGCTTTCTAATCATGAACAAATATGCTGGGAGTCAGATAGGAGTCAATTCTCTGTCTTTTCTTTCTGGCAGCTCTTAAGCCCTTTGGCATATCACCTTTTGTGTTCTATAGTTGCATCACAAGACATCACAGTGCGGATCTATTTCCATCTATCTTCCTTGGTACTCAAGGAATTCCCTGAAATTGAGGACTCATATCTTTCTCCAATTTAGTTATTTTCAGCTATCATAAAGGCCATTTATCTCAGCTTAACTCCCCTCTTTCTGACAACACCTCAAGAGAATTAAGGAAATTCAGGGTACCTCATTTCAGCCTGGGGAGAGTGGGGCCCTGAACTCTGCTCACTCCACTGCCAGAATGTCTTCTCCTGGTGCTCTGGCCAGAGGGAAATGGCTGTCTAAGGTCTCAGGCCTGTGTCAGCATTTCCAGGTATGCAGCCTGGATTCTGACACAAAAAGAAAACTTTAGATTCTAAAGTCCCTGGTCAATGCTCTTTTTCTCCACCTTTCCTAGCTGTATTGTATTTGGTTCATGTATAATGTTCAGAGTTTTCAGTTTTACTTAGCCGAAGAAATAGGGAAAAGAATGTGTATTCTAGAAAGAAAACTCCCGTGTTTTAAAGTTTTCATCAGAGTTCTCTGTAAGTTCATTTTAAATAGGAAGAACTTAAATGATGATTTAACTATAAATATTTTTGGTTATGTTCTTTGAATTAGATTTCCTCATGTTTGCATTTTGGTTTTCAAGTTCATTTGGAGAGGGAGGTTTTGCACCTCTCTCTCTCTTTCCCCCTCTATTTCTTTCTCGTAGTTTTGTTATCTGCTTCTTTAGCCCCTGGACTCCAAATTCTAAGCCAACTATAACATTTTCTTCCGGGCTCCTGATCTTTGCAGGGAGTGAGAGTTCTCATGGGCTTGAACCCCAAGCCATGTGGTGATTTGGTTAAGCTCCTAGTTGGCCAACTCTACCTGAGTTATCATACCAAGTCGGCCCACAGGTGACTGAAACTGGCCCCAGACAATGATCATCAGCGAGGTTTTAGTTTCCTTTTAGTAGTGAAGGAAGAGGAACTTCCACCTCAGGCCTCACTCTCAGTCACTTAGGTTTAGGGGTTCATCTGTTCTAACAGGCAGTGCTCCCCACCTTGTACACTTCTTTGAAAGATCCTCCCAACTAAGTTGCCTGGTCCTCCACGTTTGGAACGTTGGTCCCTGAGACAGCAGACTTCTTAGATATATTTCCAATTTTTTTCCATCTTTTCTCACATGCATTGCTTTGGTTTTTCTTTTACTTTTTGTGAGACTTGAAAAACTCAGTCAAATTTGAGAACCACCGCCCTCATAGTTGAAGTGCCCCTCCTGTGAGGGGGCTTAATCACCTCTGGAAGGAGTAGATGGTGTCTATTAACTCTCCCTGAAAATCGAGACCCATAGGACCCCCTTCGCGGTGCCATTCAAGCAAAGCGTGGGAGCGAAAGGCCGCACAGCGCAGCCCGCGACCAGAGCCCTCAGCTGGAAAGGATTAGGGCGAGCAGCGCTGTCAACAAACACAACCTGCGTGCATCTGGCGCTCCTGGCCAGGCAATCGCGGGATTACTTGCTTCATTTACTTCTGCGTTTTAACAGGCTGACACTCGAAACTGCATGGCTGCGTTTCTAATCAGACAGGCTCATCTCCGTACCTACCTCGGCGTGACAGCTTCCTCTGGGGGCAGCGGAATGAGCAAGGGTGCTAAGCCCCAGGTTTGGCCAAGGGGAGAGGAAGTGACACTTGAAATGCTTGGCTGGTTCATAGGCCACCTCCGGGTGTGGGATGAAAGTGCCAAGAGCACAAGAACAGTGAAGAGCCACATAGAATCACCCAGAACTTCCAGTGAGTCTCTGCTGACTCCTCAACCCCAAGCAAGCTACATATTCTTAATTCGTATCGATTGTAAGGAGACGAGGTCTTCAGTCTTGGCTCGGGACAAGGGGACACACGTAGGACTGAGGCAGGAAAGGCGGTTCTGAATGGGGTTAAGAATAAGCACGCAGCTGCGGAGAGCCAAGAACAACAGGGAAAGGGATGAAAAGCGTCCAGTTTGGGTGAGCAGAACCAAAACACAAACAAGCGAATAGCATGACGGGCACGACAATGGAGAGTGCAGAGGGCAAAACACGCTCTTGGTCTTAGCGCCAAAGGCCACGCACGCATGATCGGTCCAGCGTGGCTCTGCCGAGAAGGAAGTGGCCAGCCTCGTGAGGCTCTTTCAATCAAAATCAATGGCCATTAGATAAAATGGCACATTCAGTGCCTCGGCCACACAAGCCACATTCCGACTGCCCCAGAACCGCGTGTGGATGCCATACAGGGGGGAACAAGCTACGACGCGCCCCCATCTATAAAGCTCCATAGGACACCACTGACCTAGAACTGACTCGAAGATCAAACCTGCTGCCCCCCCCCAACCCGTTTCCTTCCGGGCCTCCAGACACCTGCAGACGACGGGAAGCCAGCAAGCACATGGCCGAGGAGGCGAGGGGCTCTGCTTTTCCGAGGCGCTGGAATTCTCCCTGACCTTCGCCTAAGCGGCCTGACCTGTTGGCCTCAACGCTCTCACGCATGCGCTGAGCGCAACGCACCACCACCGCGCTGACCTGAGCGCCTGCTTCGCGAGAGGCCCCCCCTGCACCCTTCCGAAAGGAAAGAGGCAGCGGCCGTAGTCTAGGTGCCGCTGTGACGGAAATCAGACCTGATGCCAACTGTAATGTGAATCAGAAAAACAGGTCCATGGGGAGAGGCCGAAAGCGGGGCTCCCGCCTGCAGCGTGGGTGGACACGTGGCAGCCGCGCTCACAATGCAGGTGCCTTGGCCCCACCCGCAGAGGGGCGTGTCTTTTGGCTCTGGGCGAGGCTTCCAGCCTGGGCACGTGCTCCTTCCTGGAGGCGGATTCCCGCAAGGCGGCTGCTGGGCACGCATAGGCCGGCTGAGAGGGGTGGCCTGGGGTGGGAGCAAGACGAGGAACAAGGACAGTGTAGAAAGGAGCTGGCCACAGAGGTGTCCTCTCCGGAGAGGGCTGCCCAGTGTGCCCGCGTGCTTTGGCTGCGGCCCTGCAAAAGCAGGAAGAACAGCTGAAATCCATGGGTGGGGAAAGGAGCGAGTGCGATCCGGATGGACTTTACAGAAAACGAGGCCTGACGTCATTATCCAGAGGTCTTTTTTTTTTTTTTTCTTTTAGACTAGGTCTCGCTATTTTTCCCGTGGAACCGCAGGCTCACGTTGCCCGGGGTACCACAGACTCAAGCCATCCCCAGTCTCAGCCTCCCAGGTAGCTGGGATGACAGGCGCGCGCCACCACGCCCAGCTATTTTTTTGGAACTAGGTCTCGCTACGGGCCCCGGGCGGGACTCGAACCGCGATCCCTAGCCCCGGCCGCTTCATAGGCTGAAGCTTACAGGCACGAGCCACCGTGCCCGGCCTATCCAGAGGTCTTAAGCCAAGCGACACGGTGATGCAGACAGGCCTCTGGGGCCATTCCTGTCGAGCTGGTTGCTAACATCAGGGGTCGGTGCCCTTGAGGGCAGGGCACCCTCCCCCAGGTAGCGCAGCTCAGGAATCCGGGCAGGTGCTTCTGTGGACGGTGGTGCCCCGAGTGGAGAGCAGCTGGCAGATACCAGGGCCGGAGATGCGGCCCTGAACAGATGGCGGAAGTGCAGAGGGGCTAATCGGGCCAGTGATGAGCAACTTCGCGAAGGCACACTGGCAGTAATCCTCTTCTGGCTCATTTGCTGCAATAATGGCTTGAGTGCCGATCGCTGACCGTCCAGGACAAGCTGGACAGCCTGGGGACTCACCACGAAGTCGGTTGTTGACCGCGATATAGTCTCCGAAGGACGCAGCGTTTCAGTGCTCACGTCTCCATCCCCATTCTGTTTCTCCGTTCCCGGAATCACCAACTCAGGCCTTCCCTTCTTTCTTTGCGTCTCACTCTCTTCTCTCTCTCTTTCCAGACCTTCTTTCTTCCTCCCTGCTCACATTCATGCCTCTCTTTTTTCTTTATAATTTTGACAGTTGACGAAGGGACGGGAACTGCTCTTTCTTAACAGGAGAGGGCAGGTAAAGAACAAGAATGCTGATTCGTTCAAGGCTGTCTTCATTTCCTTTGTTCCAGCACAGCCTTTCCGAGCACCAGAATGCCTTCTTTAATGACAAACAATTTCCTGCAGTGCCAGGTTCCAAGACTTTAATCCTTGTGCAGGGCCATGCAAATGTTAGATCTGTAAGTCAGACGCAGTTGTTCCAAGGAATTTTTATTGAGTTTCCTTGGACATGCAGGCTAAAATGCAATTTCTGGCTTTTATTAGATACTAAAAGTCTATGCTTCAACTCACTCAACTAAGAAAGATTTGGGTGCAATACATAGCAGATGGGAGGCAAGACCCTCCTGCAAGACTACAGTGGCTGTGCGTTGCTCAGCTCCTAGGAGAACCATCCAATCCACAAAGTCACTGGCGTGAACGTTGCTCCTAGGAGTTGTGCAGTGTACAGCATGGTTAACTGTTCCTGACTGACGTACCAGGAAGTTTTCCATACATTTATCATAGGTTATTTGTGAACTCGGTGAGGCATGTACTGGGTACTTAGCCGATATTTGCCCTGTACTCTAGATAGTAGCGCGCATGGGATAGACTGGCGAGCAAGGCTGGTGACATCTCTGCCCTCATGGAGCTAATACAAGGAGAGTCAAGTAATTAAGCCAGTCCGCATGACGGACGCGTGGGAAGTGCTAGCGCAGAGGTGGGGGTCCCTCTTCCTGAGGGTGCTGGAGCTACCCCTGAGGGAACTGGTGGCTATGCTAAGTACTGGGGCTGACAGGGAAGCAGGATATGTGCGCGGATGACTGGGATGAGGAGGAGTTGGGCGGTGCCAAGGAGAGTGTTCCAAGAAGAACACTACGCAAGAAGACTGAAAAACGTGTGGCACCCTGAGTCGCCAGCTATTCCCTGATGCCAGCTTGGCTGGAGCCAGGAGCACTCGGCCTCTCAGTGGCCACGGCAGAGCCAAGCCACGGGGGTCGCATGGGGAGACACCACCACTCTGCAGGCCCTGGTACTGTTCTGGGCAGCTGCTTCCAACCATGAGCTTCGTGCCAAACTCATCGGGCCACAGTCACTTCCCACTGGACTGTGGCCGCCCCCCGAGAAGAGTCTTAGCTCCCAATGTCCTGTTGCTCTATCTTTGCGCGCGGTGGGTGTTCACTATTGAGAAACTAACCAGCCATCACGTAAAGTAAGTCAGTGTGACATAAGGGTGTGAGACACCTCTCCTTTTCACAGCTTTTAAATTGAGTCGAACCTGCGCAGACATCTAATGCAGGCTGCCCCTGGCTTTCCTGATCGCCAGAGTGCTATCAGTGACGCGTGAAGAGCCGTTTCCTGATATTGTACTATGACAGCAAAGGACGTTGAAGCAAATAATGATATTTGCAGCAACAGCCTCGTGAGCTCATGTTTTGACTGCAATCTTATAAACACTTGAAAGTCGCTTTATAGGTGTCTTGGGCTAATGCTGAGAGCGCGTATAGTTCTTGTGCAGCCATTGGAAAGAAAATGCAGTATCCTGTTCCAATAAAAGTCTCAGACACGGCAGTAAATCAGGCTCGCCTTTCAGAACGCAGCCTTCGGCCATCGGCCTGGGCATGGCATTTGGAAATCTCATCGAGACACCGGAGGCGCTCAGCATCACCCGCACGCATCCGCATTCCGAGGGCGGCTTTCTGTCGCAGCCAGAACATGACAATAGCATGTGAGCTTTTCTCTGGTCTGGAAGGGCCCACAGAGGCTGCCAGCCTGCAACCCATGGCAAGGTGAGCCTGGGCCTCAACGCCAGGCAAGCAGCTTTGCTGGAAGTTTATAGAACATTTTCTTACCTCCTCTGACACGGTGATGAGACTGGGAGAAAACTGTTTTAGTCAATGTCGATTTTTTTTAATGGCTGGAGTGCAAATACACGCATCGACCTAACACAACTGCACAATCCCTTTCTCCTATTAATGATCAGTGCCTGGCGAGGGAGAAGTCACATAAAATAGCAGGCTTTCTTAATGTGGCTTGTATTTTTAACTTGCAGTTAAATTAGGGGGTCTTACCTCTAGTTTTCTCCTGATTTTTATTCCACTTTAATTTCTCACAAGAGCTGGTTCCAGAATAGCTCTGTCAACGTTGGCCTTCCATGACAACGGAGGTATACGTTAGAGAAATATTGGCCTTCAGGTTGCTTTGGAGAACACATTCAGACTTAATGTTGCCAATACCCCATATTTCTTAGGAGAAATATGTTAGGATCTTTGGTTTCATCTACAGGGAGATTCAATAAAAATGAATAAAGTTACCTATTAAAAGTCTCTCATTTGCTCTACAGTCTCATTGCTTTGAAATTCGGAGGCTCTTGGATTACATCGGGCTGTCTCAACACTTAATTTTTCATGGTTTCTTTAGACTTTCAACCCAGCAAATACACTTCTTGGGGACGAGCTGATGGAGCTGTAGTGGAGATACCAGTATCTTTGCAACTGAGCATCTTTCTGTATTTGCTTTGCGCACAGCCGTGCAACTGGGAACGGAACGACCAGGTCTCTAAGTATTTCTGCAGTTCGATCAGGCAGAGCCTGTGAAAGCCAGACTGTGACTTGGACAGTTTCCAAGAAGCATGCGTCCTATTGCAAGACACGGTTCGGACCCTTCAGCATTTCCCGCCCCCTGGAACCCCTGAGTCCCGAGCGTCTTTTCCCAGATGCTGTGATCGCCGAATGTCCCAATGGCGCCTGAATTTCATGCCAGTGTGCTCCTCCCGTTTGTCAGCCACCCCAGCGTCTCCCAGCCTCCTGCTCTCTGTAGCCACAGTGGCCGGCTACTGCAAGCTCCCTGCCTAGTTGTTCACAACTTCTGAGAAGGAAATGCTGAGGCCGGCTGATGTGTGCAAGAGTCCCGTGGGGGTGTGCCTTGCGAAGGAGCTTGGGTGGGGAGCGGAGCAGGGTGGGGAGCGGAGCAGGCTGGGGAGCATGTGGTGCATGCTGACTGGTGAGGAGAGAAGGGAAGAAGATGGAAGCGCCTTGTCAGCCCTCAGTCTTAAGAAAGTTCAGGAGAGCTGCCAGGGTCACTTGACCATCGTCATCCTACAGTGGGGCGCCGTGCCTCTTAAGGATGGCTGCCTCATCTCCCCTCAGCATTCAGCCACTGGCAGGAGCAACGCATGGGAGGGGCTTTGACGAGGCACTGCAGTAGAGTCCAGAGGCGGGGTCCTCAACAGCCATAGTCATGCCCTCCCATCACAGGCTCACTACGTATGTGCCCATGGCCTTCCCCACCCATCAGACTGGACTTTACCCAGCACAGGAAGCTGGGCTGACCAGCCAATACCCTGCAAGCCCGCTCCTGACCTCCAGGCCCCAAGCGCTCCCAGCCTGCCCCCTTTACTAGACTCCAAGCCAGGCCAAGCCTCCCCACCAGCAGCACTTCCACCGTGAGCTGCCACCTGGCATCTGTCAGGAAATCTGCATGTCTCTAAAATCCAAATGCCAAGAAAACCTAGTCAAGACATCAGGCGAGGGAGAAAAGGTGAGAAAGCAGCAAAGAGAGAGAATGGGCTCCAGGGATGCCACCGACGCAAAGTCAGAGGAAGGTGACACCAAATGTCAGAAGACAGGCCTGCACTTCAGGGTCAGGGACGAGGCGCAGGAAGGGTCAGGAGTGCGTCAGGCAGCCCGGCTTGCTGCCACGCTCCATGCACGTCCACGGCAGTGCCAGCAAGTGTGGACGCTTAGCACGCTAGATACAGGTCATACGGCTGATGATAAGTAATGACACGTTTTTAAGCCAAGTAAGTCCTTCGATGGGCAATTTCCACCTGCGACGGGTAGTTTTGTGACTCTGACAAGGAGACTTGCGTGCAAGATCACACAGATATAAGTCCACAGCATTTTCCACTGTTTGAGTTTCTGACAATTCTTCATACAGACACTAATGTGAAAGCTCCTATCGCAAACGCTTTGCCATATTCATAATAATGAATAAAGAACAGGATGGGTGTGGGAGTATTTCAGCAGTAACACGGAATAGAGAATAACATGACATTCCCAGGAATTCTAACCTCTTGTTCCAAGCTCCGGAAACGCTGCGGAGTTTGGGAATTCTCCAGGATGGAGCAGAGAAATGACAGTGACTGCCGCAGACACGCTGCCTTCGCTCTGCCAGTCAGAAACTGACCCGCTGGGCCGTTGGTACATTCATCTCGAGGCTCCATCAACCTCACTGAAATACTCCTGCACCACGAGGAAAAGAATCCCATCACATAGGCTTCGATTGTGAACAGTCCCACTTTTGGAAAAGCGAAGACAGTTTTCTTTTCAGTGAGTGTCCTTGATAGGACTGGGCACCCACGTGGTCAACAAGGAAAGCGACCACCATATGGTCTCCGTGGCTCCTCGTCATCCTGCTCGAGGGCTGAGTCTGCCTGGGCTGCCGCAGCAGAGCATCAGATGAGGGGTGGGGTGGGAGGAGGGGAGGGGGTAAGAGCAACAGCCACGAACTTCCCAGGGTTCTGGAGGCCGGAAGTCCAGCGCCAGGGTGCGGGCTTGTGGTTCCTGGGGAAAGCTGTCGGTGGCATGTGCGCTGCTGTGTCCTCCCATGGCAGAGAGAGAGGTCGAGAGCTCACTGGCTTCTGGTGTTTCATCTTAGGAGAACCTCCCCCCGCAGCGAGGGCCCCTCCTCATCCAGTCCTCACTACTGCCCATCTCAGTGCCCTCACAAGGAGGGGCAGGGCTGTCTGCCTTACACATAAGAGACACTTGGGACTCAAACACTTTAGCCCACAAGCCGATGGCACACAAACAGGAAGGACCAGAACTGCTTTGTTGTTTTTAAGATACAGTCAAATTCACCCCCTCGAGTACACAACTAGTGGTTTGTACTGTACTCACAAGGTTGTGCAACCGTCACTGCTGTCGAATTTCAGAGCCTTTCATCACCCCCCAAAGAAATCCTCAAACTATTAGCAACCACTCCTCAGTCTTCTCTTCGCACAGCCCCTGGAAGCCTCTCATTAACTGTCTGTCTCTCTGGAGCTGCTTGCTTGACAGAGTTCATGTCGATGGAATCACACAGCACATGGTCTTCTGCGTCTGGCTTCTTTCACTTAGCGCCATACTTCATTCTTCTTGATGGCTGACGCATATTCCACGGTGCGGATGGACCACATTTTAGACACTTGTCAACTGATCGACATTGGGTTGTTTTCACCTTTTCTCTCTCATGAATAATGCGCTAATAACATGCATGGACAAGTTTTTGTGCTGACGTGTTTTCACTTCTCTCAAATATACACCTAGGATTGCAATTGCTCTCAGCAACTGGTGACTCTAAGTTTCCGAGGAACGACCAACTGATCTAGTTTTGGTCCGTCTAGGTTTTCCCACTGCCTCAAGCAACTGTCCCAGTTCTGCTCCACCGTTGCTACATAGTCTAAAGCCCTGGGGACCTTCAAAACATACTAAAGCCCAAGTGTCTCTTGCAAGAGAGTCTGACTTCACTGGTGTAGGGTGGGGCGCAGACACTAGTGTTTGTTCAAAACTTTGCATGGATTCTACTAGAAAGTCAAGGTTGAGAATCATCACATTACGCTTTAGCATTCTAGATCTATGAACCTCTCGGTAGAGGTCATCCTACCCACCATTTATGTTAATTGAAACATATTTGGCAAAGAACACTGAAGCAATTTAAAGATGACACCATCATAACTTCATATAGTGAGAACAATAACCACTGCTGTAGCGAGCACTAGCGTTTCCATCAGAACCACGCAGCGCTCATTTCTGTTTAGCACTTGGCTCCCCAAGTTCAAGTTTCTTAGTGAGTCTGAAGACCGTATACTGCCGCCCACACTCACACTGTGCACTGGGTCTCCAAGACTAGCTTACCTCTTGCTTTAAGTTTACACCCGTGCTTACCACCTGTGCTTATTAGTAATAAAGAGAAATAACTAGCTAAGCAGCGTGGAGACACGCTGTGCATCTCTTGCCCATATGGCATTTTTAGAAAGTTAAGATGCAAAGGTCCCTGACAGGATCAGACGGGCCTGGTGAGCATGGCGAGACCCAGGCAGGCTGGCAAGCCCTAGGGCCCAGAGCACATCCCTGGCACACACACCCTCCCTGAGGGCCACTTTCTCATTGTCTGTTAAGCTCATGGCAACCTTGGGGTAGGACAAGGCCAGGAGGCCACTGTAGAGCTGACAATGCTGAAACTTGGAATGTCTGAGCACTTCTTCACAAGGTCAAGTGCTGGAGCTGGAGCTTAAACCAAGCCAGTGGGCTCCAGAGATCAGTCTCGGCTGCCTTGTGATGTGGATTCTAATCTAATAAACAACTTTATTGACGATGAAAATATTTCCTCACCTCAGTCACTGCAAAGTATCACCAAACACAGTGTTCTATGTGACCCAACTCAAAACACTTCGATGAGAAATGAACCAAGGAGTTTGAAAGTGGGCCAAAGGCACTAAGAAAATAAACACCGAGAGCAGAAGAGTTCAGATGTCCCCGCTCCCAAAGTGCACATCCGACCCCAGGGCACGAGATGTTTGCAGTTCAAACCCCTGACGGACATATTGAATGTTTCTTTTCTGCTCTGGGGACAGGGGTCCTGATCATGCCCGGTGCATGATAACATCGCCGAGCCTGGGAGACGTTTGCAAGTTTGAAAAACGTGCTAGCACTTTACCAGCACAGCCCAGCTGCATTGCTTTCTCCTTCCACCAAGCAAACCATATCAGTTTCCGCACTGTCTCTCCCAGTAGCCTCTGGTTTTATTTAATTTACTGCACTTGGAATTTGATAAGTTCCTGGCTGGCTTTCACATTCTTTTGCATCCTCATAATTCACATATTATCTTTCAGCTTTCAGTTCTTCGGATCTTCTAGTCACTCCTGGAGAAAAGCTGCTTTAGTGTTTTATCCACTTAATGGCTCAGAAGCAGTCAGACACAGTGACACATTCCTCCTCAGCAATGTCACTGGGACTTTACTCAAGGCTTGCCATTTTGGGAGGCCCGGTTCTGGGCATGGACCCCACTGAGGACCGACAGATGAAAGACAGTCTCCTGTCCCCCACCCCCACCCCCGCCCTCCAGGAGCTCACATTTTTGTGGTGAGGACAGACAACAGCCCGTTAGAGAATAACAGGAACATTCTGACAAGAGGAACAGGCCGTGCCGTGATCAGGACAGCTGGCGTGGAAGCCAAGGAAGGTTTCTAAGTGGTGGCTGTGGAACATGATAAGTAGAGAAGAGGCACAACCACATTCCAGCACGCAGGAGGGCGCCCCAAAGCGTCATCTCTGAGAGTAAATATGATCCCAGCAGAGCTTGAGAGCATGGCGTGAGGAGAGAGAAAGAATGGCTAATCCACAGAGTCCCATTACGTGCCACGTGGAGTCCTGCTTAATGACTCCTAATACCCCTCACAGAGCTTAGAAATGAGGAAATGAAGGCAGAGAGGCGACAGGTCTCAGTAAGGGATGAAGTGAGGATTCAAGCCCAGAGTGCCCCATGGCAGAGTCCACAGTTTCGCTCAGCCTGACATCATGGAGTGTGTCAGATCCTGAGTGACTCGGCCACTTCACCACATTCAGCCATTTGGCCCTTCATCCCTTCTACATACAGACACCGGATGCTACTAACGGCAGGCAGGATATAAGGTTGAGGACAAAAGAGACAAGGTCCTTAAAGTCTACTCTCAAGGTAACAGTGCAGGCTGGCCGTGGGTAGGCTGCCGCTTAATTAAAGTGAAAGAATAATAAGACACTCCTTCTGGATGCTGGAGTCTAAGAAGAGGAAACACTATAGAAAATGGGAACCGTCTAGAAAATAAATCAAATTCAGTGAAAACCATGAAGAAAAATGAGGTTCAGCGTTGGGCCCAGTAAAGATAAAACTCATGAGGCGTAAGTGGTGAAGACTGGCAAAGAACATAACAGAAGGAAAACAGTCCAGAGGCGTTGATGCCAATGTGAAGGACGACAGTGGGGCAGAAAGGGTTAAATGAAACAGGGACAGGCAGGTTTACTGGGCTGGAAAGAGGCATCCTAGGCCACTACTTAGGCCACTATTTATGTCTCTACGCAAATCCATCACGGGGTCTCCTAGGACATTACAGGACGTTGCCAGCACATCTAGCACCTGGAGGCCAGTCTTGAGACTTTCCGCTGACTGAGATATGCACTGACTTCAAGGAATACAGTTCTGGAGTCTTCCAGACCCAGTTAGCACACTCTAGCCTCAAGTGTAAGGACCTTAGCAGACTGGTTTCATCAAGGCCCAACTGACTGGCTTGTCCCAAAGCGCCCCCCTGTCCTGGCTCCTCCAGACCCTGACAGTGAGAGAAGACAATACTCCCGAATCTAGCCAATTTTCCCCCAGAATGCCTCCGTGAACCAGAGCAAGGACAACACTTTGGGAAACTCTTTGCAAGGCAGTTTTCTTTTCTTTTCCTGCTTGACCAAAGGTATAATTTTTCCTCCAGGAAGTTACGGCACCTCTTGCGGGTGTAATCGAGTTTCCCTGGAAGAAGCCGCTGCCCCCTGGGTGGCCAGGCTGCTGAGAAATTAAATGCAGATGCTTAGTGGGTCGCCTCCAAGCTTCCCACGCTGGCTTTTCCTCTTAGAGAGATGGGAGTGGATTCAGGACCGGCCCCAGGCTGAGCCCCCTCCGCACCACGTCTATGGGGTCTGCCTACACACGGCCCGGAAATGAGTTGCCCAAACAGCCCTGCCGTCAGCCCATACAGCGTACCCCTTCGCGCCAGCTAGTGGCCACTGCAACTGGGTCTCCTTGGATTTAAGGACCAATCGTGGACAAACATTTACTTGCTGGAAAATTCCTGGGTGACAAGGCGGCGGGAGGAGCTTGGGTGTTTGCAATGACATACGAAGTAAAAAAATAAAAATGAATAAAAAGAAATTATCGTTACAGACTGACCAAGAATCACACGTTTGTGAGACGCAGAGTTTTAAAACTGCTCCTCTCCGTGACAAACGTGGTGCTGCCGGGCTTCCACGCAAAGGAGACAAAAGCAGGCAGTGGTCGCTCCTCTGCCGCGTGGGAGGCTGATTCGCCGGGGCCCGCACCTACCGGCAAGTTTTGAGAAATTGGGAGTGGGGACAGCGCAGGGCTGAGTAACTCACCCCCTCAAATACCTGACTATTTCTAGCAGAAAAGCAGAGCGCATTTCTTCCAACCCCGTGAGCGCCTCCGCCCTGCGCTTAGCCTGCGCTTCCGAGCAGCTTCTGCACAGAACTGGCTGTGCGCCCACCCAGTTTCTCTGCGCGCCCACCCAGTTTCTCTTCTCACATTTTCTGCTGCTCCAGTTGCTGGATCTCGCTAGAAAGCCCACTTATGCGAAAACAAGGAGTTCTGCTTCTAGGCTGGATTTCTTTTTTTAAAAAATCATTTTGCTGTTTATGTATTCATGCACATAAGTCTACATACGTGTACACATTATACCACTGCAATCCCCAGGGGTCTCCCTGCACCCCATCACCCTCAAGCCCTCCTCTTGATCTTCCTGTGTGCCTCCCTTCCCCCCCTCCTCTCCCCCCCCTTCCCTAGCAGCCTGTCCCAGCTCCACTGTCAGCTTATTTGGGCTTTTCTTGGCCTTCTGTTTGTTATTCCTATATCCCGTCTATAGGTGAGATCGTATGGTTTCTGTCTTTTTCTTTCTGACTTATTTCAGCTAATAGGATTCCCTCTAGGTCCATCCATGTCATGGCACATGCTTCATGTCTGTTGGTTTTGATTGCAGAATAATATTCCATCGTGTAAATAGACCAAAGTTTTTCTAACCGTTCACAGTTTGGGGGCATTTGGGTTGTTTCCATGTAAACAGTGCTGCGATAAACATCCGGATACAGGTGTCTTTTCGAATTAGTGCTTTTGTGTCCTTTGGGTAGATTCCCAGTAGTGGAATCACTGGATCGAATGGTAGTTCTATTTTCAGTAGTTTAAGGGTCCTCCACACAGCCTTTTGTAGTGGCTGGACCAGTTTGCATTCCACCAGCAGTGTAAGAGTGTTCCTTTATCTCCACATCCTTGCCAGCACTTGTTGCTGCCGTTTTCTATTTTGGTTGTTGTTGTTTTGATATGGGCCTTTCTTACTGGTGTGAGGTGGTATCTTATTGCGGTTTCCATTTGCATTTCCCTGATTATTGGTGATGTTGAGCATTTTTGCCCATTGGCCATTTGTATTTCCTCTTTGGAGAAGTGTCTTTTTAGTTCTTCTCCCCATTTTTTGACCGGGCTTCTTGTTTTGTTTTTGTTAAGTTGTATAAGTTCTTTGTGTATGTTTGCTATCAGACCCTTACCACTTGTATGGAGGGCAAAAATTTTCTCCCATCCCACTGGGATTTTGTTTTGGTTATTGTCTCTTTTGCTGTACAGAAGCTTTTTAGTTTGATGAGGTCCCAGCTGTTTGTTTTCCTTTTTTTTTTTTTTAAACCATCTGTAAATGTGTCCTGAAAGGGGTTTCTGAATGTAAGTCTTGGAGTGTTTTGCCCAAATTTCCCTCTATGTATTTTATGGTTTTAGGTCTTACATCCAAGGCTTTTATCCATTTTGAGTTGGTTTTTGTACATGGTGTGAGGGAGTTGTCCGGGTTCATTTTTCTTGCAAGTCATGGTTCAGTTTTCCCAGCTCCATTTATTGAAGAGGCTATCTTTGTTCCACTGTATTTTTTGCCCCTTTGTCAAAAATAGGCTGGATTTTGTTTTTAACCCTCCACCCTCTCCGTGGAGAGACATGTCCCGATGAGGTGCGCGCCTCCGTTCAAGGCTGCTCATATACAACCATGCTGGATCTGTAAACAGGCCTGGGAAATCACAGTGAAGGCACTATCCCTGATTTCATTCTGCAGTACAAATATTAATCTATTGTCAGCCAGTATTTGCAGGCAGCTGGATTTTCTAGCATCAACAAGCTTGTCCAAATCTGGCGCAATGCCAACAAAAGCATCATGTGACACAATTAAATGCTGTGTTTCCGATCTTTCTCAGTCAGGGCCAGGACACAGAGAGCATGTCTGTGTGCGTGTGTGCCCGTTCAAGTCGCAGATGTCACCCAGTCACCTTGCACTTCCATAATTGTGTCACTGAGCGCGCTGCTCTCCTCAGTGATGCTAAGTGGTGGATGGCTTTGCCAGAGCGCTCGCTCTGTCACAGCAGCCCTGTCAGTGGTGTGGGAGTCACCAGGGGGAGGAGAGAACAGTAAGTCAAAGTTTGAAAAGCACCTTCAGAACGCACAGTAGATTCTTCTCTCCCCAATTCTTTTCTACAATGGCTCACTTTCTCAACTTCGGTCACCAGAGTCCTTCCCTTCAAAGTATCGTCTCCACTCCTTATTTCCAAGGCCTATCTCCCCAACTCTTGCATCTCCTGTGCTCGAGCTTTCACAGCTACACTCAGCAAGATGCTGCTCCCGAGGCACACCAGTCACTCCCACGCAACCTGGGTCCTCACCTCAGTCCTCCAAGTTCAGGTCATCAGGCATGGCGAGTTCCTTGGGCCATCCTCCTTCACCATCAGGTTGCAGGCCACCCCTGGACCTCCTCCTGCCCCTCAGGTTCCTTGGCTGGCCGCTTATCCTCTCCAACTTTATTTTTAAAATTGAGGTGCATGTCATATTAGACAAAAGGAACCCCTGGAAAGGGAACAACTTAGTCGCATTCACAATGTTGTGCAACCATGATCCCTATTTGGTTCCAGAACATTTTCACCACCCACCCCCATAGGGATGGCACTCCATCCCCACAGGACACACACTCTCCATCCCTCCTTCCTCTCGTCCCTGGAAGCTACTAATCTTCCTGTTTTTATGCATTTAACTATTCTGTGTCCAGCTTCCTCAAGCACGAAGCTGTGAGGCTCACATGCCCATGTGGTGAAGAGTCAGGACCTCATTTCTGATGACCAAATAATGCTCACTATATGGGTATGCTACACTGTGTTCACCCACTGAGGACATTCGGGGTGTTTATCCTTGTGGTCATTGTGTGCCTGACAATTTAATATCAGAGTGGCCCACGACATAAACCTCCTACCTCTTCTCTCTTGTTTTCCTTTCCACAACCTGCTAGTGGATCTCTTCCAGTCATATGACCATCTGTAGTGTCTATGGACATTGGACTTCCAGCTCAGATTCTTCCACATGCCACACTCTTTTACTGAACTGCTTGCACCCCACTCACAGCTGAGTGTCCAAAAGGCATGCCAACTGTGATGTGACAGGCATGTCAAATGTAACATTTCCAAACAAAATGTTCACTATTCCTTTCTACCTGCCATTTACTGCCAATTCCACTCTGCCTATCTCTACTTCAGTTCATGCCAGCTCCAGCCATCTTTATGGCTTGGAGACATCCTTACTGCTCCCATATTCACATTTGATTCATCAGGAAGCCCTATCACCTGCTCTCTTCACCTCCATTCTGACCACCTAGCTCCAAGCCACCTGGTCCAATCTCTTCGGGATGACCACAACGTTCCTCTGACTGGTCTCCAACTTCTGGTAAGACAGGATTATAAAAACAAAAAGACCCATCCATTTTTATCTCTGCCTACCCATCCATACACCCATCCATTTACCCATCCACCCACCCATCCATTCATCCATCCATCTACCCATCCATCTACCCATCATCCATCCACCCATCCACCCATCCACCCATCCACCCATCCACCCATCCATCCATCCATCCATCCATCCATCCATCCATCCATCCATCCATCCATCCATCCATCTTTTATGTGAAGATGAACATCAACTCCTCCTCAGGACTCTCTATGGATATGTTCACAAACTATTAGCCTACAGTGATCTTCAAAATATTCCCAGTGAAAGCATTTTGGCTGGTCTTCTAGGAGAAGTTTCAGTCTATCCATTATCATCTGGCGAGAACATTCTTAAGAGAAATAAATACAGAACAAATGACTTGGATTTATTCACTTTTAAATGTTCTTGTTTTCTGGCTTTATTTTCCCGGCTTCCAACTCTTAGGGAAAAAAAATCAACATAAATTAAGTTCCTTAGGTTCACTCCAAGGGAAAAGAACAAGTTCGTCTTTGTGTGTTTCAAGGGTAATCTCCCTCGATCCATTTTAATATATGTAGACTAACTCCCATTTCTCTGGCCGCTTCTACTCCACGTATATGAATTAGCTCCATGTTGCCTTGGTATTTAAAAAGGCAGTAAATTAACTCCCTTGAATTCCATTCACAAATGGAGGGTAGCATCGTCAGCAGCTTCTAGAAGAGAACTAGCAGGGCGCCATTTGCATCAAAGTACTTTACTTGTTAAATGTATAATTGTGTCACTATGATTCTCCACAAAACAAAATTTGTGATGAAACAGTATTGCCAATTTATCTTGCTATAAAGCTGTGATTTTCAACTGTGAGCAATGTTGCCCACCCTGCCCATCCTCAAAGAGGAACATCTGGCAATGCTTGGAATTCTTTTTAGTGTCACAGTGGGGAAGGGAGGGGGGGCTATTAGCGTCTAGAGGGTAGATGCCAGGGGTGATGCTCAAATCCTCCAGTGTACGGGACACTCCCCAACCCCAAGAATTACCTGCCCCAAATGTCAGAAGTGCCAAGCTTGAAAAGTTTTCCCCTAAAGTTAAAATATTTCTCATTCTGGGTTCCACAGGGTGTAAGTCCAATTAAAAGATAATTAAATTTTATGAGCAGACTGGCTTTCAGACTTTTGGTAACTTTCACTGAAGGCACAGCTTTAACATTTCATTTCTAAGTAAATTAACATATGCCACCTTTAAATTCACCCACGTGGCACTAAGCCAACTTGTAGAAATACTGTGAGAAAAGTTCAGTAGCAACTAATTTCCTGAAACACTGATCTACAGCAAACTAGCGCTCTGAAAGCCAGAAGTAAAATGCCTTGCACATAGTAGGTGCTGACACAATTTAGCGATGTGTTGACCGTAATTTGCAATGCATTTGCAATTCAAGTTGTTGAAGGACCTGTGAGTGTCTACATTTATCAATCTGACGTAGGACTCAAATCCTTTTGGGTCTGGTAGGGTCCCATAGTTTCTATAAATAAAGGTGCATGATGATCTAGAAACATCTTATTCCAAAATGTCTGTCAGGCTCCCACTCTGTATTACATACAAAGGCATAGGTGCAGGCATGGGCAAAGCCCTTCAGCCAGGTGGAAATCCCCCATGTACTGTATTCTCTGCTTTTAAAGGGCTCATGTCATTAGCTTCCTAATGGGAACACTTGAAGGGCCAATGACTAGTGTAACCACTTCTCTTTATTACAAATGAACAGAGGCTCTGAGAGCTTATGAGACTCCCGAGGCCATGGAGCTGGTCAGTGGCCACTCCTAAATGGGGGCACAGCTCCTCCAGAGGAGGTTTTGAGGGGTTCTCCAACAGACCCCTTTTTCCTTGCTTGAGTTGTCTGCAGACTCTCTGGAACTACCAGGGCAAGCTGTGCTGCCTAATTTCTTGCAAGTCTAGTACTTGAGACGAGTCCCCGAGTGAGTTATTTATTCCTATGCTTTTATTTGAAATTAAAATCCTTCCATTAAGCACACCCCATGATTTAAAGTGAGCTGAGAGTTATAAACTGGGTAAGTGGGATACACAAGACATAATAACTGTGGAGTTGACAATATCTTTTGCCAAAATAACTTTTGAAACATCATAGCACTTGGAGGATAGTTTTTTTCTCATAACCTTTGTGCCCCCACACACATTAAGTGCATCAACTATAAAAAGTGATATGTCAACTTGAATTTAGGCAATGGCATACGCATCAATTTACTTGAAACAATAATTTGAGTCTGAGAATACAGGAATATGGAACAGATTTCACATGCACCATGCTTGACCAAACCCAAAGTCCCTTGCGTGGTATTTATGCCAAGCAAGAGGGATCAACAGGCCGAGGGCTGACGGGTAGCTGTGCGGGCCATTCCCACGTTCTGAAGCACAACCATGCTTTACTTTAACATTTCCCCACAAATCTATTTCTGGGCCATGCAGTTCTCTGTAAATTTAACTTGAATATAATGCAACCCTCAGTCTCAAAAGCTTGGGAAATTTATAAGGAAAATGGGTCAAAATGACTTCACAAAGCTTCACAACATTATTTTATTTTACGTATAAAATTGACTTATGTGCCTATCTAGAATATATCTAATCTAATTAATGGGAGCTTTTTGGTTTTGCTTAGTGATTCTCAGGAACGAATTAAAGTCGGTAAGCAAAGAACAGAGTTGAAAGCGAGTTGGGATTTACCTCAGAAAGTCGAGTAGTCAAGCACTCATTACTCTCTGGGCCACCTTGCCCTGTTCCCCAGTAGAACTAATTATTGGAACATTTGATTCCAGATCTTCTCTTTGCCTATCTTCTCTTTCTATCTTTTCCTGCCAGCTATATACTGAAGCATTGTAACAGACACTTCAAAAATGCCTGAAGTCAGGCATGTGACTTTAATAGGAAGCATTGGCCAGAAGTTTTTGCAATGAAAACCGAATAATTTTGGATTCAAATGGAAATGGAAATATTTCATCCTGAATTATCTTTACAAGATGATTCCAGCTTTTACATATGAAAATAACAGTTGAGATTTTTATCTGTGAGTTTCTCAGGAGCTCCATTTTCAGACACTGGTCTATTTCACACACGCCAGATGGGTTACGTACTCTAGGAATCACTCTGGACTAAAAGAAAGAAAAAAACTGTGCAAACACAAACCACCCAGTCCTAACGTCCCGGCTGGCACTTTTGTTAGACATAAGTGCTCTTTCTGTTTATGTTTCTTACACCCACATGTATATATGTTTGTAGGGGGAATCTTTCACCCTTGTCTCTTAAAAATGCCTTGAGCAATAAGGCATCTGAGAGTGGGACTTGGCTAGGTTTCTTCAGCCCAGCGGGGTGGACAAAGCCAACTCTCCAGACAGAAGGCTGCCAGCAGACTGCATGGTCCAGAGGCTTTTCCTGCCCCTCTTCCATATGAGTTGGCTTTCTCGTGTCCTGTTTCCCTGAGCTTCAGCCCTGCTTTTGCAGACATCACTCCATCTGAAAAGGCAGCCTTTCCTAGAGCCACAGGCTTCGCTGGCTGTTAATGAGAGTCCCACTGAAGAAGGCTCCATGGCTGAAGTATGGGAAGTCAAAACTTCTCAAAACCTTGCCAGCTGATGACCAATGCCTGCTACAAATAGCTTGGATAGGCCCTGGGCTGTAGCATTTTCACTACAATCTGTTTAAATATGGAACTCTTCCTCTGCTCTTGAGTGTGCTATTGGAAGACCATTCCCCAGAACCCACACTTGGAATGACAACTAATGTTAAGAGCTAAAGGACTTTCTCCTGGTCTCATACTATAGACCAGGGCATAGGTCTTGAGGGCGACATGTAGATCGCCCAGATGGCGGCTGGGGAAGCTATTTTTAAATAAGTGGAGCTATTAGCACTTGTCAGGAGCCACCCCACAAGTGGCTGCCTATTTCACCCCTGATAATGGACTCCCTTGTGACACAGTCATACTGTTACACATTCAGGAGTGACAGAGATGATCTCAGGGGTGATGCGACATGAGAGGGAAAACAGAACAGAGACAGACATGGAGGCTGTGTCATTTGGGGTCTATGCATTACAAAGAGTAGCGACAGTGTTTGTCCCCCACTACATGACTACCTGATGACCACCCACTGGGTCTAGGTTGCTCCGAGTGTAGTTCTGGGCTCTCATATGGGGTCTGGGCTGTCTGCACACGCAGTAAACATTTACAGACAGATTTTGTGATTTCATGATTCAGTGGCCACCATTGGGGCATTTTACTCCATTGTCCCATTTCTCCCTTCTTCTCTATTTCAACCTCTCTTCATAGGTGATCACGAGACTCTGTAGATGTGGGAATCAGGTGGAACATCTAGTGAGTTGCTTGTCCCCAATCTAAAAGTGACTTACAGGGGTGACTGATAAATTCTCTTATATTAAAAATGCCAGTAAAAAAGGCTTTAAGAGATCCTTAGCACTCTATTCCAGAGCTGTGTGACACTCACAGCTAAGAAAATCACCTCCGCTCACACCTTCCACTTTGTGTCACTGTGTAAAAGGCACTTGAAGGGTGCTGACCATTTCCCCAGAAGTTATGTTCAACCATACTGTCCCCTAATCACTTTGGCAAAGCCATCAAAGAACAGGCTATTTGGCCGGGCATGGTGGCTCGTGCCTGTAAGCTTCAGCCTATGAAGTGGCTGGGCCTAGGGATCGCGGTTCGAGTTCCGCCTGGGGCCCCTACCGAGACCTAGTTCCAAAAAAATAGCTGGGCGTGGTGGCACACGCCTGTAATCCCAGCTACCTGGGAAGCTGAGGCTGGGGATTGCTTGAGTCTGTGGTATC
>PVHY01006483.1:8452-74395 GCA_004024945.1 Uropsilus gracilis | reverse complement strand
CCAAATAAGTATTTCTGAGTCCACTATCCTAGATGATAAAATGACAGTAGCAGATTTTGCCCCACTTAATTTTAGAGAATTAAGTGACATACTCTGTTCTAAGCCCTTAGTCAGAACCTGATTATTTCCTTCCCCCACACATACTGAAACCTTCCACTCTGGCACCACTCCTTCCCCACTCTCCCCTCTTCCCTTTTTTCATTCCTTCCTCCCTACTACCCCACTGAGATTTGCTGGAAAGAACTTTGAAGTTCTAGCCTAATGTTTGCTGCTAACCTGTAGTTAGATTTGAACAAATTACTTGCTCACTCTTCACTGCAGTAGATGACCTCCGAGACCCAGTTCCCCTGAAACGTGTTATAATGTAAAGTGATTCTGAAATCCCATCCCCTTCACAAAGACCTTTCATCTGTTGAAAATAGTGGCAATTCTTTTTCCTTTACCCACATTCCACTGCCTTGTTTAAACATGTCCCATTGGTTTAATTTTTGCACTCAAAATGTTTATCCATAAGGATTTATGTCAGAATAGCTGGGGGCAGGATGGTGAAATTATTTCTGCAAGTTGATAGGGAGAGTCTTAGCTTTGCAATAGCAAAAATGTTTCCCTCAAGGGGAAAGCTGTCCTTCCTGGAGGTTGTGTCCTTTTCACTCCCACCGTCACAAGAGCCTGATGACAATGTTTAGCTGAGTTCATGACACAGCATGCCACCTTCATCAATCAACCAGGCATGCCTCCCTTTTATTTCTTCATTCTTTCCCTCATTCCTTATTTCCATTCTTCCTTCCTCAGTGCAGGATCACAATAAATAACTCCCAAAAAAATTTTACCAAAATTAGTTTTAATCAATAAACTCTATTCAATTAAATAGATATTTTCACATATTCTTTCATTTGACAAATGGCTATTGAACATCTGTTATGTATGAGACACTGCGCTAAGATTTAAGATTGTGAACTTGAGTAAGATCTATTTGTTGCCTCATAGGTTCCACTGTCTATTGCATTTATTCATTCAAAAAATACTTTTATAGTGTGTCATGCAAACAGCCAGGGAGACGGAATTTAGAATGAGAGATGTTTATTATAATAAAAATCTCTTAAAGAAGGAAAGAAAGAAGAAGGATCGGGCAGAAGAAAAGGTTGGACTCAATACAGGTCTGCCATCACACCAAGAGCCCAGAATTCATCATGAGCAGGACCCTCTCATTGGTCATGGCACGTGATCCAAATGTAGATCTTTACACCCCTGTGTATTTGTGTCCTAGGGCTGCCATCTCTAACTAGAGAGAAATTTATTCCCTCACAAGTTTTGACACCATAAGTCCAACATCAGTGTGTCAGCAGGGCCAAGCTCTCTCCAAAAGCTCTAGGTGAAGATACTTCTTGTGGCTCTAGGTAGCCTTCGCTTGTAACAGCATCCCACCAGTGCCAGCCTCTAATTTCACATGGCTGTTTATCAGTGCATCTGAGCATCAAATCTCCTTCCACCTTTCTAGTTTTCATTTTTGTAAATAAATTTTTATTGAGGTAATGTTGGTTTATGACATTATGTAAGGTTCAGGTGTATAGCATTATAATTTTACATCAGTATATACTATATGATCCCCACAGAAGTCTGGTTCCCATCTATTACCATATCATGCCTCTGCTCTTCTTATACAGGCATCTGTGATTAGACTTAAGACCCACTCTAAATCCAAAATGATCTTTTGGGGGTATCATTCAATCCTATACCTTCTTCACTGAGTCAACAAATAAGAACTGCCCCCAAAAGAGAAACTTCATAGATGTTGCTCTTGGAAGTAGAACCTAAAGCTTCTGTCAACTGCAGCTTGGTGCTGGCTGTGTTCCCTACAAGTGGGCAACAGTTTCTTCCTTAAAGGGGATCTGGTTGGCATCTTAACTACTGTGTATGGCTGAGCTCCATACTAGGGATTACAGAGAAGTTGTACTTATGTGATAGGTAGATTCTGAGTTCACAACAGACTTTATTACTTATTTAGTTAGTCATTTAACCATCTAAAGCTTGGCCTTAAATGGGGATAGCACAGTAAGTTTGAGTATCATGGCCACTGACTTATACACATAGCCACTTCCATACTGATGCAGAGGTGATTCAATCTGTCTCTCCTACCCACTGGGGCTCCAACTGTTTTAGATTAGGAGTCACAGGCTCAAGCTGATTATGACACTCTACTTCCTTATTCCTATAGCTCTCCAATTGTGTACCCTCTGTCCTGCATGCTTCTCCAGGACAACCCCTGACTTTGAAATCTCCAGCAGGCATGAGTTAACTGCTCACTGAGTTGACAACAGCAGAGAAACTGTATTGTAGCCACTCCTCCCACTCATGGGCTAAACTGCCCAAATATTACCCCAAGATTAATCTTTTTTTCACCCCAAGCATAATTACAGTTCCCTACTCCTTTCTCCCATGCCATTGTTTTTGGTGTATATAATAGTCATCTGTTTCTCTTCTCAGGGTTGTTTTTTTGTTTTAGTTGTGATTTGGTTGTAAATGTGTGAAAGAGAGAAGTCCAGCCTCTCCACTCTGACTCCATCTTGCTGGACTCTCTCAGCTGTAATTGAAAAGGGTGTTTGCCATTTTAAGATTTCACTCATGCAAAAGGTATAGAAACAAAATAAATGAGAAAACTCTTAGACTAGTAAGAACAAAGTAATAGCTACTAGAAGAGGAAAGGGAAAGAAGATTATAAGTCATGTGAAAGGGGTTAATTTTATGGTGTAGATGAAAATTAGACTTTTGGTGGTAAACATAATTTATTAAGCACATACATATATTTATAATGCTATACACCTAAATATATCATATGTTATAAACTAATTTTACTTCAATACTTTTTTTTAAAAAAATAGATGAAAGAATCTTTTTCTGATTTGTTGAGTATTTCTCTTAAAGCAGCAATACTGTTGCAATTAATTGCTTACTTTTTATTTAATGTTTATGCTACCCTTTAGATTAGAAACTTTGTAAGAACAAGGATTACATCTATTTTGCCTAGCAGTAATCCTCTATGACCCTGAAAAGTACCTGATACTTAGTAGATCATAAAGAGATATTTATGGAATGAATGGAGTTCTAAGATTTAATAAGATATCATTTAACATGGACTAGTGTATCATGGGTACTCAATTACTAGAAGGCATTTCTTCATAGTGTCTTTTACTGTCTTCTCATTTTGGTGGCATACATAGGCCATGGAAATTCCTTGGGCATACACTGCATTACAGAATGACACTTCTGTCTCAATGAAGTGGGCCTTCAAATGCTCCAAAGGTAGTAACACATCATCTTATCAGGAGCAACAATTTCACTACCACGCTCATAAGTCAGTTTGATTTTGAAGCAGTCATAGTAATGGAGATTTAAAAGCTATTCTTCACCCTTGGGTCCTCTTACATATTTTTCACATATGTTGGGGGAAGGGTACAGGTGGAAAACAGAGATGGTACCTTTGACCAAACCTCAACATCTTTTCTTTAGGTCTTTCCTCCAATTTGCTGCATTCTCCAGTATTCATGTTATTTCCTGTTGGACTACTATGGAATTAAATGTAAAAAGACCCAAGTTGTAGTTCAAGTTCTGTCACTGATAGGTTATATTATCTAAGGCAGTTCACTTAATATTCTTTTCTTTAGTGCCTACGAAGGAAAATGAGAAATTTGGGTTTCAACGAAAATCTTTCCTCATACAAGTAATTTATGATTTATTATATAGTTCGTTGCTCACCAAACCCTCTTCAGTCTCTCAGCACTAACAAATCAGTATGCTTGCTTTTTTCAGTTTTCTATTTTCTGTCCTTCATTGTATTAGTTTTCTGTCCTTCACTGTACTAGTACTCTCTCATTCCCCTCCCCACCTTCACTACAGGTACCTATTACAACAGGTAAGCTATGTTAGGGTGAGGTAACATCTTTATGGGATCTGAAGATTAATAAATGATTAGCCTTATTATAATACAATATAATTACACCTTTGTTTTCACTCTGATTCTTTGAGTTCAAATTAATCCTGCCCTTCCCTCCTACAGTGACAAGTAAATAATTGCTTGGATTCTTCTAATAGAAGGATTTGTATTTTCCAATTGCCTTACACTCCCTCTGACACCATGTCAATATCATCTCTATTTAACTAAGGGGATGATGACTGGGGCACAGGTAAGGGAGGAGGCTCACTCAGAGTCTTGTGGAAATCCAGCAACTCCTTCTTCTTTGATTATGCTAGAAGTTTTGGTAGTTGTGGGATTTGTTTTACTAGCATACCGTGGTCTCCTTGGACAAATCACTTCTCTCTTAAAGTTCAATTGTTTTCCTCTGTTATAGGAGGGGATTAGGCTAGATGAATGCTAATCACAGACCTTAAGAGTTGCATTGATCACAATTCAAATCTGGGCTCTGGCCGGGCACGGTGGCTCGTGCCTGTAAGCTTCAGCCTATGAAGCGGCTGGGGCCAGGGATCGCGGCTCGAGTCCCACTCAGGGCAACACAGCGAGACCTAGTCCCAAAAAAGAGCTGGGTGCGCCTGTAATCCCAGCTACCTGGGAAGCTGAGGTTGGGGATCACTTGAGTCCAGGTGGTACACCGGGCAACGTGAACCTGTAGTTCCATGGGCAAAAATAGTGAGACCTAGTCTCAAAAAAAAAAATCTGGGCTCTGCTACTCTGACAGCTACATAGCCATGGGATCACTAACCCAACAGAGATGTAATCTCCTCCCTTTCTTAAGTGTTCAGCTTAGTTTACTACTGAAACTAAATATTTCAGTCTTATTTAACTTGACTTCACCACCTGTCTTAACTATCTCAGCTCTTCCCCATCCTCACCCACTGTTCTTTATCTTCTACTGCCTCTTCCTTTGGAGGCAGCTCTCTTTTTTGACATTTACTTGCCCCTACGCTCTCTGGAGTCACACATGCTCAGGCTCACAGCAAAACAGGGTGGCGAACCCTCCTCATATGCCTAGAAAGCACACAGCCGATTAGGAATCTCCCGCTTCCCGGTCCATTCCTATGACCCTTCAGTGCTAAGAAGCATACCTACCTGCTGAGTCAGGCCTAGCATTTCAGATCACCTGCCCCTCCTTTCATGGAACTAGTTTTACTATGTGTTGAAAACTGTCCCTTTAGTTTTGCATCGTATTGATTTAGCCACAAATGATAAGATTCCTTCAATCAGCTGAGAACACGGCAGTTCTTCTAGTAGTCATGTAGATGGGGTGTAGAAAGGGGGTTGAGCATGGCTAATAGGATTATATTTAACAAGGGTGTTCATTCTAAAACTATACAAAGAGCCCAAATTAAATACAGCATAGAAATTCCCTGAAAATCCCTTAGGGATACACTGCATTAGAAAATAAATCCAATGTCTCAATAAGTTGAAAGTCACCAGTGACTCCTCCTGTATTGGAACATAGTGCTGCTTCCTAAATAGATGATGCCTGTGCATTGTGTATAGTGACCAAATGATACCAAAGGTATGAATGAACGAAACCATTAAGCATAGATTCATCTTCCCACTAAGATACTCTCTGAGGACACATGACTACTTGCTGCTGAGAGGACTATTTTTATTTTTTTGAGACTAGGTCTCGCTATTTTTGCCTGTGGAACCGCAGGCTCTCGTTGCCCAGGGTACCACAGACTCAAGCAATCCCCAGCCTCAGCTTCCCAGGTAGCTGGGATTACAGGCGCATGCCACCACGCCCAGCTATTTTTTTGGAACTAGGTTTCGCTACGGGCCCCAAGCGGGACTCGAACCACGATCCTAGCCCCGGTTGCTTCATAGGCTGAAGCTTACAGGCACGAGCCACCGTGCCCTGAGTGGACTATTAATCAGGATTGAGATAACAATCTCTTCATCCCTCATTCTCTCTCTTTAATACAGTGTAGGGTAAATGAATTATCAGGGGCTTTGCTCTTTCTCCATTAGCCTCTTTAACCAGCAACTGTGGTATTGCACCCTCCCCATGGTTGAGCATGCCTGGCCCAGTGGGCATGCGTGAGTGGACTCACCTGGGCCTAGGAGGAGGCAATAAAGGAGCAGTGTCACCCTGGGAGAGATCACAGAAAGGAGCTCGTGGAAGGTAAGTTTGGGAGAATATGAAGACCAAAGACCACAGGGAGGAGAGTGTGAGGAGAACACAAAGGGGAATTAGAACTCAAGAGAGAAACTCAAGTGGCTGTTTCTGTGCTTCCGGCTTTTCCCCTGTTCATTATTAAAATCACTATGAAGATAGTTCCAACAGTTCCAACATTCTTTTGCTGCTAGAACCAATGATGAACCTGCCCAGATTGGGATGTTTGCAAAACTAGGCCATGCAGTTGAATTCCTGCAAATCAAAACCATGGAGAATGTCTTCCACTTACTTCTGTAAGTCTCTTCAAGGAGCTTCAGCCTAGCAGGGTAACAGGCAGTGGGATTAGTTGCCCCAGTAGAGTAAGTTCAAAAGACATGGTTGTCCATTCAATAGCTACCTAATCCAGCTTGGGAGGGCCAGGAGAAGCTGCCCAGAACAAGAAACAACCACCTTGGACCTGAAGGGCAATAAGAGTTTGTCAGAATGGAGGGAAAGGATGATCCAGGCAGAATGCATGCAGTGCAGAGGGCCAACCTGGAGCTCATGCTAGTTCAGGATAGGCTCTGAGTGCTGGAGAACACATAGCAGCAGAGGCAGTGGCTCAGTGATTCTAGAGAGTCTGGACTGCTGTACTTATGAGTTTAGAAGTCATCCTGAAAGCATTCTGCAAGTGGGAGTCATTGAAACAAGAGAATTCCTGAGCAAGTTGTTAGTAGAAAGGAATCTCTGGTTGTGACTGGCAAATTGTACTGAAGAACAGATATGGGAGCAGATCAATCAAGAAGATTCCAATCACATGGGCAAGTGATTATAATAGCCTGGGCCACTGGCTATGGAGATCAGGATGGGAGAAGAAATAGTGCTACTCTCTCAAGAATCTAGTTTGAGTAATTGAATGGATGGTGGAGCCATTCCTTAGGCAAAGGGTAATGAAAGTAGCTTCCCAATTTCCAGTTGGTTTCAAGCTATTGTTCATATTTACTTTTCTTCCTCTTTCTACTTCTAAATAATAGGCAACAGTATAGCAAGACATCTACAGATGTCTAGACCAAAAGACTTAAAAAAGAGCCTTCTAATGTCAAAGGTTCTGATTTCTTCCTCCCTAAAATGGTGACTGAACAGAGACAGAGAGAGAAGGTAAGTAATCTATGGAGGGCATAAATAGCTATTTGAATAGCCTTTGAGACACCTTTCCTTGGTGAAGGAAGTCCTGACACATCAATTGCTCTGCAGTTCCCAAGCTCTAAGTCAAAACTTTCCTGGTGGTGCCTAACCTTGGCCATGGTTATTTTATCTTAGAGCATAGAAAGCTTGTTTTGCTTGCCAGAGATTGCCTCACAAAGAGCCATTGAGAAAAGGAAATCTAATAAGACCTTGAACATGATCTACTCCTCCTGACCCTTCCCTTTTTGGTTATGGAGCAAAGGGCACATATGAATCCCAGTTCTTAGGATTAAGGGATTACCTCTTTAAAAGGGAAGAAAAATAGATAGTGTTAATTAATTTTTATTTGAGGCCTCCACCCTTTTCCTGTTCTCTATCCCTCTTTTGTCTGGTCCCAAGGAAAACCTGTGGGAGAGGCCCAGCCTGTAGCACAGTTGGCTCATCTGCAGTCAGGGGCTGACTGTGGCCACTGTGAGCCACCCTGGCCCCAGCCACTCCTCTTCCCCCTCCAGCTCTTACACAATAGCCAAGCAGGCAGATGGGGAATCCAGTTTATGCTTTTCTTTCTGCGCTCAGAGGCTTCTCAAAGAATTCCTTTGTTAGTTAATGTCAACCTCTCCCCAAAGACCGGCAGTGGGTGCCAAGGAGGCTGAGCCCCGATGGACCCATGGACTGGAGGCTTCCATGAAGGGTACTAAATGGATGGGGACTGATCTCTGGGATCAGTCAACATTTGTGTGTTTTCCAGGGTGAGAGTGATCCAGCACTTCCAAAGACCTTGACAAGACTCACCTCCTAAAGCCCTCTGATTATTCCCATTTCTGCTCCAACTATGTCTTCATTGCACATTTTCTCAGCCTGGCATGCTTGGAATGCCTCCTCTCCTTGACGCATTTCATAAACCATTGAATGTACTAAAGAAAAAGAAAAAAAAGAACCAAAAAGAAAAAAAAAAGGAATAGTTTGGATAGAAGACAAATTCAGAGGCTTCAGAGGCAAGATTTAAGCAATACCCCGTGCCCTCTCTGCTGCACCAGTCTCTGGTTCTTGCTATACCTTGAGACCAATTACTTTCAGATGCCCAGTGGCTAGATAAAATACACACCTAAGGATTTAAATACTCTGTGCTGACATGATGGACTCTCTCTTCTGGAAACTGGGGGTATTTCTAGGAATATTCCAATGGAAGCCCTCACTGCTATAGACCCTAGTACTCATCTTTTCCAAGCAGGCACCACCAAGGACTTTGGTCATGGTGACAGTGGGGTTTAGGGTATCAAACTGAAAAAGACAGTAGGGCCGGTTGCTCACGCAGCTTGTGTCCTATGCTTCTTTACTTGTATGTTCTCACTGTCTGGGGTGATGGAAAGAGGCATCTCGTGGAAGAGAAGCTTCACAGAGGAGCATTCCAGAGTGTAAAGCTGGAAATCAGAGAGTCAGGCAGTTTGTAAGAGGAACACTGGAGTTACCTCCGGGTCTGTGGGTGGATTTGAAGGCCTTGCCAGCTGAGCCGCTGACCACTGAGTCTGCTCCCACATTACTGGCATTGGCGTTGCTTGAGAGCCCTGAGCCAGATAGCACCAGAGCCCCAGGTCTCCAGAACTACACCTGATTTCCTGAATGAAGGCTGCTGGGAACTAGGGGTGGGGTGGGGCTGCCACATGGGCAGAGAAGATGGAGCAGGAAGCAGCTCTCTCTTGGCTAGTTTCTCACCCTGCTGTAGGTAGACAAACTGCATCTGGCCATATGCTATTTCCTTTCCCTTCTCTCTTCTCCCTTTTCTTACCCCCTATATAACTAGATCCCTTTAAATTTCTTTTTTAAAAAAAAAAATTCCTACCTATGTGTTTGTTTTTGAGTCTTGTTCTGTGTTCTTATTCTGTGTTCATGTCACTTTAAGCATTTAGGTGAGAATCCACAAAATTTTCTCATTTTCCAGCTGATTTTTTCCATAATGGGTTGAAATCCTGGTACTGTTATTGTTCATTGGCAGCCTCAGAAAAGTTTACTTACCTTTTTCTGGATATTTCTATTTTTTCTAAATGTTTGTATTCATCTATAAAATGAACTTGGTAATAGTTACCTACAAAGGTTATCATGAGGATTAAATGAAATGAGCAACCTACTTAAAAGTAACAGCGCATGGTGCTTCCCCTTCATTGAGGGAGAGCTGATGGAATGGGAGCAATCTGTACTGACCAGTCTGTGGTTAAATTAAAATTCTGTCTCTCTTGGCTCTGGGTCCTTGGGCAAGTCACATAGCCAGTTTGGGACAAATTTTCCTCTTCTCCAGTGAGGAAGTTGATACCAACTTACCTTCTAGTTAGAAAAGTCTTTGATTCTGTGTGTCTGCCTCATCTCCAGATCTGATTCTCCACTCATTTATAAACCTCTCAAGGACAGGAAACATGTCTCTTATAACCTGGGAACCGCAGCCAAAACCAAGGCTTAATGGATATTTTTTTTTTTTCCAAGCAGGAAAAATCCCTACTGTTGGGAGCTGGAATTATCTTTCTTGGTGTTATGGGGCCTCACAATATAATCTTGGATCAGTGGGGGGATCTCTGTCAGCTGCCCTGGCCTTACATGCCACAGAGACATCCCAGAAAGACAGAAAGATTATCAAACCTCCTGGAGAAAGGCTGACTGAAGCCTGGTGACTTGATGCCAGGTAGGCTCAGTCTCACTTAATGGACTGGAACTCAGAACAAAAGAATGCAAGTCTGTGTTTTCCTGGGAGCATAAGATTCTGATCTTCCTTTACTCTCCAGATCATGCTAAACATTACCGTGTTTGGATGAGGTTACTTGTTCTCTCGTCTTAGGTTGGAGGAATGGATCAAGAGGCATTTCTAGCTTCATGACTCTAAAATTCTTTCCTCTATATTTTCTCCCCAAAGGATTTTTAGTTCCTCTATAATCTTTTCTTTCTTCCCCTTCCCACTTTTACATAGGTCTTCTTTATCCTTTGCCCCTATTGTCTTTGTCCCACTCACTTTGGACTTTACTCCAACCATTTTCTTCTTATTTCTCCTGATTACAAAGTTGGTGCACTGAAAAGAACCTGGAAAGGTTATTTGGTTTTGAATTTCAAGACATAGGGTCTAGAGTGCCACAGCATTTCCCAAGTTTTTTCCATGAATCCAGTTTATTTTCTATTGCTCCTCTAACAAATCACCACTAACTTAGTGACTTAAACAGTAGGAACTTAGTATTTCACAGTTCTGAGGGTGAGAATTCCAACAGAAAAAAGGCTCACTGAGTTAAGGCCAATGTGTCAACAAAGCTACGTTCTTTCTGGAAACTTTAGGGGGAAATTGATTTGCTTGTCTTTTTTGACTTCTAGAGGCTGCCTGAATTATGAACAAATGTTTCCTCTCTCCATCCTTAGTATCAGCAGCAGTGAGCCAGTCCTTCCATCATCGCTCTCTGACCCTTTATTACACCTCTCTACTCCAGCCAAGCTTGGTTCTCTACTTTAAGAATTCATGTCATGGGACAGATAAACAAAAAGCCATGAAGAAAAGTCAAAACAAACTAACAACCAAATTGAAGTACACAACTCGGGGGTAGGGAAAGCAGGGGGGGAAGGGTCAGGAAGGTTGGGGCATGAACCTCGGGGATTACAAAGATGTGAAATTTATACATAAATAAATTATTTAATAAAAAGTTTAAAAAATAAAAATAAAAATTTGAAAAAAATAAAGAACTCATGTCACTGGATTAAACCCACCTGGGTCATCCAGGATAATGCCCCATCTCAAAATCCAGACTCTTAATTTATAAAACCCCTTTTGCAATATGAAGTATTAAATTCTTAAATTCTGAAGAGTCCATCATAAACATCATTGGAGACCATTATTCTGCTTACCATGGACCACCTCAATTCAATTGTGGATTGAAGTCTACATAGAACCTTCCCAGTTTGGATGTTATCCTCAGATAAGCATGATGGGGTTTCTATTGCATGCCTGTTAGTAATTTGGGGTTATCTTTTCAAGATAATCAGATGGCATTTATTGATTATTTACTTCCTCACAATAATACTACCCATTGGGTTCTGTAACTAGAAACAACTTATTCTCACCTGATTATATTTCTGTGATTTATTGGATGATGCATCTTAGTTCTGAAGTAAGTGTTGCTGATGGACTTTTAACTTGTATTTGAGAGCTTCATCTACTTTTGGGTAGCAGACTAGAAGATATAGAAACTATGGTGCCATAACCTCCCCCAAAACCTTTGCCTCTGTTTTTTTCCAGCTTTGTGGTATAATTGACAACATTGTAAAATATTCAAAGTGTGTGTCATATGATCTGATATATGTATACATTGCACAAGGAACTCCATCATACAGTTAATTGATATAGCCCTCACTGCACTTATTTATCTCTTTTTATTGTTCAGTGAGACCATAAGTTCTACTCTCTTAGCAAATTTCAATTATATAATACAGTACATCAATAGCCCCCCCCCCAATCCAATCTTAAAATGGGCAAAGGACTTGAATAGACGTTTTTCCAAAGAAGACATTCAAATTCTCAGTAGGTCAGCATTAGTGATGTTTGATATCACTAATCAGTAGGGAAATGCAAATCAGAATAATAATGAGCTGTCCTTTCACCCCTATTAGTATGGCTATTATCAAATAGGCAAGAGATTAAAAAGTATTGGTAAGGCTTTGGAGGAAAGGAAACATTTGTGCACTACTGTTGCGAATGTAAACTAATACAATTATGGTAGAAAACAGTATGGTGGTTTCTCAGAAAATGAAAATTTCCTGAACTAGAACTACTATATAATCTAGTGCTCCCATTTCTGGATACAGTTTTGCATTGCTTAATGATAGGGCTAAGTTCTGAGAAATGCATTTTGGAATAATTTGTACATGTATGAAAATCAGAGTGTAATTGTATAAATCTAGGCAGCACAGACTGCTACACACCCAGGTTACATGGCATAGTCCATTTGAACCTCCATCATTTACACAGTTGATTGTTAAATGGATATACTGAAATTTTGTTAAGTGATGCATGACTGGATCTCTCCAAAGAAAATAAAGTCTATCTCAGAGATAGCTGCACCCTCATGTTCATTGCTGCATTATTCATAATAATAAAGAGAGAGAAAACTGAAGTATCTCCAGCAGATGAATAGACAAAGAAATGTAACAAAAATAAAAAGAACCTTAAAAACCTTAAAAAGAACAATATAGATGAACTTTAAGGGCACTGTGCTGCTTGAAATAAGTCAGACAGAGACTGTATAGTCTCACATGCAGAATCTTAAAAAGCCTAACTCATAAAAATACAGAGTAAAATGATGACTGCCAAGGGTGAAGAAATGGGAGAAAGGGGAGATGCTGGTCAAATGATACAGATTTTCAGCTCTATAATGAATAAACTCTGGGGATCTAAGATACAGGATAGAGACTATGATTGATGATACTCTTTCATATGCTTGAAAATTGCTAAGAGAATAGATATTGAATGCTATTACCATGAACACACAAATATGTCAGGAGATGGAAGTATACCTTTTGTAGTAACCATTTCACGATATATACTTGCATCAAATCAGGTCACGCACTTTAACTTTATATGTTTTGCATGTCAATGGTATTTTTAAAAAGCTGGGAGGAAAAGGTTAAATTTATAACTACCTTATGACCCAGCAGTTGAGTTCCTGCACATTTGTATAAATAAAATGTATGCTTAGGTTCACCTCAAACCAGTACACAAATGTCTGTGGTAGCTTTGCTCAGAATAACCAGAAACAATCTGAAACCTTCAATAGGTGAATATATAAGAAAATGATAGCACATTCATATTATGTGATATTCATGCAATAAAAAGAAACAGATGACTAATACCCACTACCACCTGGATGAATCTTCTGACAAATATGCTGGATGAAAAAGTTAACCAAAATTTACATACCGTATGGATCCATTACATAACATTCTTGAGATGACAGATGATAGAAATGGCGAGCAAACTAGAGGTTGCCAGGACTGTAAGCATGGGTGTAAGAGCATACTAAAGGGGAAAAATATTTAAGGTAGGGCAAAAGGGGCTCAATCTGTATTCAGCAAGAAAGAACTAGGGACTCACATCAGTAATAATAGCTTTTCTTTATTGAGCACTTACTCTGTTCCTAGCATTATTTAAGTCCTTTATAGGCATTCTCTCTTTTAATCCTTTTACCAACCCTAAGAGATTTAGAGAGCTTAAGTAACCTTGTTCATTCAGTTAGTAAGTAGAAGAACCAGGAATTTGAACTTGTATCTGTTTGACTTGAAAGCCTGAAGCAAAAGGATCTATTGAAAAAACATGGGCTCAGTAGTGTAACCTGAATCCAATTATTTGGGCCAAAACTACTTCCCAAGGGTTTCAAGCCATTTTTTATTAAAAAAAAAAAAGAACAGTTAAGTTTATTAAAAAAAAAACTCATTCCCCAATGAGCTTGTATTATCATAGTTTTATGATATGATTATTCTTTCCTGCTCTAGCAGTGTATATTAAATGAAATTAACTTTCTTTGATAAAATTGAAATTGTTATTAAAAACTTTCCCAAAAGGAATACTCCACATCTAGCTAGTTTCACAAGAGAATGTTATCAAACACTTAAGAAAGTTTAACATTAAAAAAAAAAAAAACAGTGAATGAGAGTGTAGCAAGATGGTGGCAGAGTGAAGACATGACCTTTCTTTCTCCAAACACGGACAACAAAAATGATATAAAACAAGGTTGAAAAAAATCAGAGGGAAAAGAACTACACCCCACACCACAGTCCTCCAAACAGGTAGGAAAGACTTCGAGTGAACTCAGTATAAAGGCAGTGCACCCCAAAAACACAGGAGCAGTTATGGTGCAGAGTCCCCTGCACTATTGATTCAGACACCAACATCAGACCTCCTGAGATCCAGCACTGCTCAGAATGAGGGGGTGCAGGAGAAGGCACCCAGGGCAGAATGAGCATTGCTGGACTACAACAAAATTGCGAGCACAGAGTGAGAACTACAGATTGAATCTGAGGCTCATAAAACAAAGCAGTTGTAGCCTGAATCAGGTCAGAGAATCTGGACTTCCATGTTAAAGAAGCTGCTTGTCAAAGCCTGGCTGAGAAAACCAAAAACCTGCCAGCCCTCACGCCCCAAAATGCTTTCAATGGAGAAGTGACCCTTTGATGTCTATTGGCCTGCCTGGTCCTCTTCTGTTCCTACTGACAGGAATGTTGTGGTAAAATTGGGGGCGCTGTGGCCCCAGCATGGTGATGCTGCATTAGGATGATGGCCATTTTGTCCTGGTGATGGAGACTTGGAGAAGGGAAGCAAGGTTTCTCATGAGAGAAACAGAAAGAGGGAATTTAACAAGGAGTGTGGCTGGAGAAAGAGAGAAAAAGCTGGAGAAGGGAGGAAGCAGAGGAGCAGCAAGGGGGCAGGAGACCTTAGAGGTACCACTGCCAAGTGTGGCAGAAAGGCAAGGAAGGAAGCCACACTGTAAGCTTCCATCCCCAGCTCAGGCTCAGCATCAGCATGCTCAGGGAAGCATGCTGGAGAAACTTGTGACCTGTGTAAGTGGAAATGGAAACTCAATACTTGGAAACATGCTTCAATCTAGAAACTGAGAAGCCTATATTTTGTCATCAGAGAACTAGGAATGCTGCTGTTTTACCGGCTTGCTGCTATTGTTTCTAGTGAGTCTTAGTCGTTTTAGTATGCTTTAGAGTTGAAGCAAGAAGAAAGCTGGAGCTTTGCCTTTGGAGGAGGATTGACGATGCCCTCTTGGTTTTTCCATTTGGCTTGAAGATAGGACACCTGCCATTTTGTGTACACACATGCCTGAAGGACCCATGTGTAGCTTTTTGGACTAGAGCCTGGACTATGTGGTAAGATTACCAAAGGGGTCCCTTGTACTCTCAGTAACTCTTGTGTGTTTTGTCTTTTTAAGGAGTAAGTTTTTTTGCCTTTTTTAAAAGATACTGTGGTTTTACTACTGCTCATGCCGCTTGGGAGGAACCTGAGGTGTGGCTGGATTTAAACGGCCAACTGCTCCCATTTGTAAGTTTAGAAAACTACCCTGCTTTGTTTGTTTCATTATCCAAAAACGACTACCCTTCACCAGCACTAGTCCCCCCACTATTCCAACAGCTACAATAACAGCTGAAGATCTATCCCTACTAAAATCCAGACAAAGTGGAAAATGAGACAGAAGAACATAGTACAAGTGTGATGACAATAGTAACTCTGAGAAGAAAACAAACTAAGTGGAGTTGCAGAGCTTGGTAGGAGGGGAACTCTGGGCAACAGTCCTGGCAATGTTGATGGAACTTAAAAAACAGAGGATTGAAAATAACACAATAAAGGAGAAAATCCTTTGAGAGTTCTCATTGTTGTAGAAAAGGAATTTGACAAAATTCAAAGCTATTCCTGATAAAACATCTCAGCAATTTGTCAATCTGACAAAAAAGCAGTCACCAAAAACCTACAACTAATACAATATTTAATAGTGAAATTTTGTACACGTTGCCCTTAGATCAAACAAAGTCAGCATCTATTTTTACTCCTTCTATTCAGCATTATACTGGAAATACTATCCAATGCAATGGATAATGTACTATCCATTTCCTTCTTCCTAGCCTCTGCTATTGTCATACATTTCCCCTCTACATGTGTTATAAACTCTACAGTGTATTAATATTGTTTTTGCTTAATCATTTACAGTTTAAAATGTTTTCAAAATTAGAAAAGGTATTTTTTTAAACATCAATTAATTTATTTAAATATAAATTTCACATCTTTGTAATTCCCAGGATTCACTCCCCCACCCTCCCTGATCATTCCCTCTCTGTCCCAACCCCCCCACACCTGGAGTTGTGTACTTCAATTTGGTTGTTAGCTTTTTGTTTGTTTTTTACTTTTCTTCATAGCTTTTTGTTTATCTTTCCCAAGTCCCATATAATAGTGAAACCATTTGGTGTCTGTCTTTATCTTTTTGACTTATTTCTGCTAATATGATTTCTTCTAGGTGTGTCCATGTTATCATAAATTCATCTAATTTGTCATTTTTAATTGATGAGTAATATTCCATTGTGTATATATACCACATCTTTTTCATCCATTCATCTGTTTTGGGACATTTGGGTTGTTTCCATGTCCTTGCAATTATAAATAGTGCTGTAATAAACATGCAGGTGCATGTGTCCCTTTGTACCCATACTGAGGTCTCCTTTGGGTAGATTCCCAGAAGAACGATTGCTGGGTCAAATGGTAGTTCCATTTTCATTAGTTTGAGGGCCCCCCACACTGCTTTCCATAGTGGCTGGACCAGTTTACATTCCCACCAGCAGCGTAAGAGTGTTCCTGTCTCTCCACATCCACGCCAGCACATGTTGTTGCCTGTTTTTTTAATGTGGGCCATTCTCACTGGTGTAAGGTGGTATCTCATTGTGGTTTTGATTTGCATTTCCCTTATTGCTAGTGACATTGAACAATTTTTCATGTGCCTGTTGACCATTTGTATTTCCTCTTTGGAAAAGTGTCTTTTTAGTTCTCCCCATTTTTTGATTGGGTTTCTTGTTTTGTTTTTGTTTAATTGTGTAAGTTCCTTGTGGATCTTCATTATTAAACCTTTATCACTCTTGTAGAGGCAAAAAATTTTTTCCCATTCTGATGGGCTTCTTTTAGTTTCTTCTGTTGTCTCTTTCACTGTACAAAAGCTTTTTAGTTTGATGTAGTCCATCTGTTTGTTTTCCTTCAATTTTTTTCCATCTGTAGATGTTTCTAGAAAGGGATTTGTGAATTGTAATTCATGGAGGGTTTTGCCCAGGTTTCCTTCTATGTATGTTCTGGTTTCGGGTCTGACGTTTAAGTCTTTTATCCATTTTGAGTTGGTTTTTGTGCCTGGTGTGAGGATGTTGTCTTGGTCCATTTTTTTGCAGGTTTTAGTACAACTTTCCCAGCACCATTTATTGAAGAGACTATCTTTGTTCCAATGTAAATTTTTCCCTCCTTTGTCGAATATTAGTTGACTATACATGTGTGGTTTTATTTCCAGGCCCTCAATTCTGTCCCATCGGTCTCCTTGTCTGTTGTTGTACCAGTACCATGCTGTTTTAATTATTGTGGCTTTGTAGTACAGCTTCAAGTCTGGAATAGTTAGGCCTCCATTCTCTCTTTTTTGACTAAGAGTTTTTTTGTTATTTGAGGTCTTTTGTTATTCCATATGAACTTCTGTAATTGTTTTTCTATCTCTTTAAAGAATGTTGTTGGAATTTTTATAGGGATTGGAAGTTCTAGCCAGGGCAATAAGGCAAGAGAAAGACATAAAAGGGATACAAATAGGAAAAGAGGAACTGAAGCTATCATTATATGCAGATGATATGATTTTTTATGTAGAGAACTCCAAAAAACCTACAGAAAAACTTCTTGAAATGATAAACAGTTCAGTAAGGTAGCCGGTTATAAAATCAACACACAGAAGTCAGTAGCCTTTCTACACAAAAAGCCAAGAAGAAGAAGAAGAAATCAAAAAAGTCATTCCATGCACCATTGCACCCAAAACAATTAAATACCTGGGAATAAACCTAAAAAATAAACCTAACATGAAAGAACTATACAAAGAAAACTTTAAAACACTGCTAAAAGAGATAGAAGAAGACATAAGGAAATGGAAAGACATCCCCTGCTCATGAATTGGAAGAATTAACATCATCAAGATGACCATCCTTCCCAAAGGACTCTCTTCAGGTTGGAAAATAGGAATTCCCTTATGTATCACTAATTTCTCAGGCATAAATTTCCTTTATTACCTGGTTTCTAATTTTTTAATCACTGTGCCATATTTGCCTCACTTTTTGAGATATTTTAGGTGGGAGGGGAAATATGGGCTCTGTCCTTTTGTCTTGGCTAAAGTGTTTGTTGTCTGACAGTTAACCTTGATGAATAACTATGTCAACCTTGCCTTGACTCTTGATCACTGTTGGTATGGTGCTCCCATCCACCTCATTCAGTCAGAATTTATTTCAGTGGCAGCATGTTTTTGCATGGGTTACCAGCCTACAGAAAACAGTAGTTATCACACAACACCAATCTATTGGTGATATCTTCACTAATATTGGATTTCAGGAATTTAGAGAATAGAGTGTCTTCTGGACTCTTCCAATGACATAACTAAAGATTTTTGAGTGGGTTGTATGTGATAAGTCCACCTCAACATTACTGTTCTCCCTAAACTCTTGAAATTCCTTTCTTTTTCTCTTTACATTTCCTGGACAGTGTCTAGCATCTCAGTTTCCATTTGGCATCGATCCTTGCTGAGTTACATTTAACCAACCAAGTGAGAAATCATTAAAATGACTCTTCAATAGTTGAATATTCAATCTAAAATCTCCATTAAGTGAACCCATGAAATTGAATCTGGCCCAATCTACATTTCTGTTTCTGCCCTCACCTTCACCCAACCATCCATTAACTTATAAATCTCCCAGTTTTGAACCATGTAAATATTAGCAAAATCTTATTATTTATGCCATGTAAGATGTCCCCATGCTTCTTGGAATCTGGGAACTGACTTTAGTTACAGCTCTGAAAGCAGTGATAGGTGGTTATCATAGTGTATAGTGCAAAATGTTACCTCTAAGATAATATCACTGAACAAGGTCATTAGAGATATTTAATCAGGCAGGAATAGTCTTGAAAAAGGGAGAAAGGCTCTCTCCTTCTGAATCTTGGGAATTGAGATTTTCTCAGTTGCCCTCATACCAATCCTCCAGGTCCACCGCTATCCCAAACAGTGCTGTAATTTACACTTAAGAATCCTCTTGAGGCTACTAATTCAACCTATTTTATAGTTCTGAGTCCACTGGTAGTTTGATATTTCACTATTTCAGTCCTGTGACTCCAAGAGATAGCATAGAAGCTACCTGATTGTAGGATGGTGTCATACACTAAAAAATGTTAACTTTATACTTCTTCCATTAAAACCTCCAACAACTTAGAAGTAGCAAGTTCAACCCACATAACTTACATTCCTCAGGTCCTCCATCATGGAGGCCACCAAAGCTGGCCTTGAGTAGATAGGTCAGGTGATCGTTTTAGTATTTGTTTCACCACCATTTGTCATGGGCTACCAGAATCCTATCATCTAATACTAGTTAAATAATCATTTCCTGTCATCAAAACCATCATTTCAGCTAATCAGCCACCTTATCTCCATTTCCTTGACAATCTATTGCTGTTAAGCTTTCCAACTGCTAATCAGTCCATCTGTCAGCAAATTTAGATGCAAACACAGAAGTTTTCTGATGATTTAAGCTAAAAAGTAGACTAAGATTTTCAGGTAACATATTGAATCTCCTAGAAGCTAAAAAGAGTCAGACTCTGAAGGTAAGCTGTAGAAATAAGGTCTATTTATATGGTGTCAAGACAGTTTACAGCCAAGCCGGGCATGGTAGTGCATGTCTGTTAGTGCCAGCCTATGGAGTGTTGCTGAGACTGGGGATCACAGTTCTAGTCCCACCTAGAGAAACATAGCGAGACCTAGTTCCAAAAAAATACCTGGGTATGGTGGCAAGCATCTATAGTCCCAGCTACCTGGGAAGCTGAGGCTGGGGATTGCTTGAGTCTGTGGTACCACGGACAACATAACCCTGTGGTTCCACAGGCAAAAATAGTGAGACCTAGTCTCAAAAAAAAAAAAGAAAAAAAAAGTTTACAGTCATAAACCCTATGCCTAAAGATCAGGAGGCTTCTGCTACCACATCTGCTTGAAGATTAAGCACTCCTGTGTGACTATCTCCTCATATTTCTTATGTATGAATCCAAGTCTCTTGAGTATGTGTCTGATTGCCAGAACCTAGATCATATGACTGCATCCTAACTGAATGAGGTCTGCAGTTGTGAATTTTTTTACTTCTATCTTGGGAAGATAGGATGTATTAAGATGGTAAGTTACCAAAATGTAGGGTAGAACTAAAAGTTGCAAGATGACTACAAATAACCAAGGTATACTATGCTATACTATAATTTATTTTATATACACTTTCATAGCTACTGTTGACCGTAGTCTACAGTTATGAATTAATACACACACAATTTCAGTTGCCCCCAAATTTCTGAGTTTTGGTGATCAATAAAAATCTCAGTTTATGTTTTTTACCAACACACTTCCACTAAAATAAAAAATTGGCTGATGTAGAAGTCAAATCAGCCTACAATGCTGTGTTACCTAAGACAGGAAGCCTAGATCTGGCACCAAGAATACCCCCTTCCTCCTGGAAATTCTATCATTCTGTCACCATACAATACGTCTCAGTGACTCTTCCTGCATTCTGGTTTCTCTATTTATAAAGCAGAATTTCTGGGTAGAAAAACCTCTGTGCCAAGATGGGATTAGGGTTCTGTGTATCTTGATCACACCAATTGCTCCAAGAAGAGACAGAGGCAAGCTGTAGCTAAAATTACAGTGTTCAGCCCCACCTGACCCCCAGTAGACAGCCCATCATGCCCACTTTTGGAACAGTTAATGTCCCCTGCCCCTCCTGGAGATCAGGTGGCTGGGGACTGCAGCCAGGGCTCTTCTGTATGGTGATGTGAACTCCAGAATTTGCAACGGAAGCAGTATCACCTGGGATTAAAGGATTGCCGCCTCTTTAAATCTGATCTCTCCCAGAGTTATGAGTAGGCTGTTCCTTGGCCCATTTTTCTACCACCCTTCATTCAGGACTATAATTTGATACAGAGAAAGATCCCTGGGTTCAGAAGGATCTTTTTTCAGCCAGAAGGCCTATGTGGGAATATCGTCATTAACCGGACACATTCATCAACTACCATATCACCAGCTGCTCTACCCAGGTTCAGCACAAAAGAAGTAGGAAGCACATCCCTGCCGCAAAGATATATAAGTCAGTGCAGACACCGGGGCTTGGATAAGTTTACAAAAGACAGACATGTGACCAAGAAGGGCAGACCAAGATCCAAAATACTGACAATACTATGTGCTGACAAGGATGCGGAGCAACAGGAACTCTCACTCATTACTGATAGGAATGCAAAATTGTACAGTCACTTAAAAGACAATTTGGCAGTTTCTTGCAAAACTAAATGTACTTTTACCATGCTATTGGCAATCATGCATTTACCCAAAGGAGTTGGAAACATCACAAGTTTATAGCAGCTGGGCATGGTGGTGCATGCCTGTAATCCCAGCTACCTGGGAGACTGAGGCTAGGGATCACTTGAGCCCGCAGGTTCGGGACTACCCCGGGCAACATAGTGAGATCTAGTCTCAAAAAAAAAATAGTTTATAGCAGCCATATTCATAACTGCCCAAGATTGGAACCAACCAAAATGTCCTTCAGCAGGGAACTGAATAAATAAACTGAGGAGCTTCCAAATGATGGGATATTATTTGACACTAAAAAGAAAGAAAAAAGGAACACTCTCACTCTGCTGGTGGGAATGTAAACTGGTCCAACTACAATGGAAAGTTGTGTGGAGGATCCTCAAAATACTGAAAATGGAACTACCTTATGACTCAGTGGTTGAAGCCTAGGAATCTATCCAAAAGACACAAAAATACTAATTCAAAATGAATTCTATGTTTATTGCAGCACTATTAACAATAGCTAAGACACAGAAACAACCTAAATGCCTCCAAACAGATGAGTGGATCAAGAAAATGTGGTATACATACACAATGGAATAATTCTCAGTGATCAAAAATATAAAGTCATGCTGGATGGAGCTGGAAACGATTACGCTAAATGAAATAAGTCAGAAGGAAAAAGAAAAATATTGGAAACTATAAGATATTATAGGGAAACTGAACAAGGGGTCAGAAAAAAGGCAAAACTTGCAGGTAAACCATAGATTTGAGGCAATCAGGAGAGTGAAAAGAGTGTCAAAACAGGGAAGACAAGCACACAAGCGACTATGGTGATGATTCATGGGTGCTGTGGTGGTGGCAGAATTATAGGGACTACACTTAAGGGGAGAAATCAAATATTGTACAAAAACGAGCAGAGATGTAAGAAAATGAAAAAATAAAAGATAGCTTAAAGAAATAAAATGAACCATCAAGCCAGGAAAAAACACGGAAAACTTCAAAAGCATATTAGGAAGTACAGGAAGCCAGTGTGAGAAAGCTACATGTTATATGAATTCAACGATGACATTCTGGAAAAGGCAAAATTAGGGAGATGGTTTAAAAAAAAAAAAAGATCAAAAGATCAATGGTCACCAGGGGTGAGGGGTGTGGGCAGGGATGAATAGGTAGAGCACAGAACACTCTTATACTTTGATGGTACCAGATTAAAGGATACATGTCATTGGAGTTATACCCAGACTCACAGAAGGTACAATACCAAGAGTGAATCTTAATACAAACTAAGGGCTTGGGGTGATAATGATGTATCATTGCTGATTCACTGCTTTTAACAAATACACTGTTGTGATGCAAGATTTGGGGGAGACTGTGTATGTTAGGGGGTGGGCTGCAGAGAGGTAGGAGAATGTACAGGAACTCTCTTAGTTGTCATGAACCCAAAACTGCTTTTTTTAAAAAAATGAAGTCAATTTTGTAAAAAAAAAATCAACAATGTTAAAATAAATAAATAGTAAAACAATTACAAAAGAGTCTGCAAAATGTATGACCTTTTGTCTTAAGAGGTTGAATCAAGATTGATTTTCCAACTCCTCTACTTTTCTAAATGTTGTTATATTATTTTTAAACCACATGAAAGTGAATATCCCCTGGGAGAGAGCAAAATAAACTTCTTCAGTTCTGTGTCAGAAAGAATTAGCTCATCTGACCAGTCTTGGAGAAGCAAGCCTGTTTTGGGATAGATCAGTAATAGAGTCACTTGCCAGAGATTACATACATTTTTTTAAATTTGTTTCCTCTTCTCTGGCCAGAAAAACTCTCATAAAACCCCACAACGTTAACTTTTACTGGAGCGGGGGTGGAGTACCCTGAAATAACATTTACTATACATAGATGATTGGGGCTAGAGTGAATGGCTCCATTTTTCCTGATGAAAAAGTTGGTAGGACCTCCCTGCTTCCTTGAAGGTAGACCATCATAGAAAAGTTGAAGGAACTACATTTAGATGGGTGGGTGAAGGAAGACTGGTCTCATCTTGGGAAAGGGAAGAGATGCTTTCTATTTCAAGAGATTAAATTAGAAGTCTTTGCCCAGAAGAATGATGGGGGAGGGAAAGACAAGGTTTCAGGTTTTTATCATTTATTTATTTATTTTTGGAAGTTGGTTTTTCTTTTTCTTTTTTTTTAAATATTTTTATTTTTGGATTTTGCACAATACATGATTGCATAATTGTTGATCCCCATAGGATTACCCCACCTCACCATGCTCCCTCTGGTTTCTTTGCCTCCTTTCTTTTTGTTGTTTGTCCATGTTTAGCCCTTTAGTCTTTTTGGTCATTTTTTTTTTATTATTATTATTATCTTCATTGGCCATTCCGAGCGCCTTTGGCTTGTATCTAAAAACTCCAGGACAGCATTTCAGAGCCCAGATCAGTGACTGGGTTTGGGAACTCAGGCTCAGCATCAGGTGCTGGGCCTGTCTCCCAGTGTCTCACCCAGACTACCAGGTATTCCCCACCAGCTACTCTTGGGGACGAACACCTGTCCTTTTCCTGTAAGTCTGCTACATGACCCACTTTGGTACCAAAGAAATGACTAGTTCTGGTAATTTCTACTGCAGTTGACAACCTACTGTAAATACTCATTCACACTGGCAAACCCTACCACAAAGTGTCTGGGAGATAGTTTTTGGAGAAGCTGACTTCCCATTCATTTTTTAATCAATCTTATTGAGGTGTAATTTAGATGCAATACTACTTTGGGCAGTATATACAAAATAATAATATATTTTGTGTTTTCATTTAGAGGATTTTTACTTTGTGCTTTTCTTTTTTGCATTTTAAAAGGACAGGTTTATTAGGAATAGGGGAAAGGAATAGTAGTGGCACCAACATAGTGGTAGGTGTGCAGAGAGCAGCTGCTGCTTTTGATAAAGGAGATATCTGTTTAGACACAGTCAGTCTCAGGACAAGCACTGCCTGTGTTTTCACTTCAATGATCACCTGGGTGTGACTTCTAAGTGGGTACTATGAGCTGATGTCTGTGGTCGCAGTTCTATTTATATTTCCTTTGGGGAGCTCCCCTGCGCTAGGGATCCATAATGGGGTTCTGGTTGGTTCTATAGATCCTGATATTATTAATGGTTGGGTAGGAGACCTGAGTACCCACACTTTGGGAATAGATGGGCAATTTTAGCTCTACTCTGAACTGCAGTTGCATTTTGGGGCAACTCTTTGGGATCTTTTTAACTTGGGAAGCTGTACACAAGAACTTTTTTGCAACATGATCATAGTAAAATCAGTTTCTAGATAAGAGTTAAGGTTCTTATTGCTTTTTGGCTCTCATTATTAACAATAGGCCCTAAAATCTCATCTTGTCACTCAGTAAACTGTTGAATTCTCTATGTATGAGGGATTATTCTAGGTGCTGAAGATAAATTGGTAAACATAATAGTCATGTAGATTATAGTGAAAACAGAGGGCTTGTGGAGAACCTAGGGCAATGCAAGAACTTATTGGCCTTCATACATGAAAAAGGGCCTGCAGAGATACAAGAAAGACATGCCAAAGGGAGAGACTGGGAGAGTATGTTGTTATTAAACCTAGAGAGAGAGGACTCAAGAATAACGGCATGGTCAAATACCTAAAAAGTTCAGATGAGGGCTGAGAATTGTTCATTGGCTTTAGAGCCATGAAGGTCATTGCCATCCTCATTACAAGCTGATGAAACAGAAGTAAGACAAGTGTCAATGGAAGTAAAGAGATGGAGACTAGGAGTCTCTTAGAGAAAATATGAGCCCACTCTTCCAGAAAATGTGCTAGAGAAGGAAAATGCTAGTAGCTGCAAATAAAGGTATTAAAAGTTTGTTTCTTAAAATGGGAGACTGGGTATTTAAATATTATGGAATAAATTTCTGCTTCTGCCCAAGATAGAGGTAAACGAGACTTACTCTTCTCTCTGATACAACAATCAAAATAAACATATTAAGTAAAATACAGGAAACAGGACAGAGATGGAAAATAAATGAAATGAGCTACACGGCCATTCTAAACTACTGCATGGAAAGAGTTTCCACCTGCAGAAAAGGAGCAGGGGGTCCGGGCAACACCTGCTGGACTCCCTAAATGAAGAGAAAGTCAACAATCCAGGAAACGAAGGAAGTGAGAGATGTAAGGCATGCAACCAAAAAGAATTTTGTTCAATTCTGGGAGAACACCAGAAAGCTGAATGTTGCCCCCTTAAGTATAATGCAGAACATAAGTTATTTGTAATAGTAATAGAAGTACTTAGGGGTAAATCTGGCCAACAATATGAAGACTTGGAAACTAAAAATTAACTCAAAATGGATCATAGACTTAAGTGTGAAAAAATCTAAAATTATAAAATATTTTAGAAGAAAACATAGAATAAAATCTTTGCCACCTTGAGTTTGGCAAACTTAGCTATGACACAAAAAGCAGTCTATCAGAGAATCAGTTGATAAATGTGACATCAAAATGAAAGATTTCTGTTATCCAAAGATCCTGTTAGAAGAATAAGACAAGGCTCCACATAAGGATATTTGCAAAGAATATATCTGATAATATATGGATAATATAAAAACAGATAATAAACATACTCAAAATAAGAAAAGGAACAACCCAATCAAAAATGGGCAAAATATTTAAACTGATAATTCACAAAATAAGATATAAACTGCTTGACAAGCTACTTAGTTCCAGGAGTCAAAACCACAGTGGGAAATAGCACACCTATTAGAATGACTAAAGTAAAAAGAATGAGCATGTTTAGGAGGAAGTGGAAGATCTGAGACTCTCAGGCTCTGCCAATGGGAATGTAAAATGGTACAATCACATTGGGAAAACAGTTTGGGAGACTTATGAAACTTAGAACCTGCCTGGTAATCTGCCTTTCCCTAGGTATATACTCATGAGAAAAGAAGGCAAATGTCTATACAAAGATCTGTGCATTAATATTCTTATCAGCTTCATTAGCAATAGCCAAAAACTGGAAATAATCCAAATGTCTATCAATCAATGAGTGAATAAACAAATTTTGGGTTTTACACACATTAGACTATTTCTGGGCAATAAAAAGGAATGAACTATGGGCCTAGAACATGAATGAATTTCAAAATTATGCTGATTGAAAGAAGCCAGAAAAAAAGTAGAGTATGTATTATATCATAATATCTAAATAAATCTTTAGAAAACACAAACTAATCTACAGTGACAGAAGGCAGATCAGTGGTTGCCTGAGGAGGAAGGTCAGGGAGGGGCTGGAGGAAAGGATTAGGACAGAGCTTGAGAAAACTTTTTGGGGTGATGATTACGTTCACTATCTTGATCGTGGTAATGATTTTACATGTATATGTACATGTCAAAACCTGTCAAATTATACATTTCAAATAAGTGGAATTTATTGTATGTCAATTATGCCTTGATAAACTATTTGAGATAATATTTGTATGATGCAGAAATTGTAGTGGAGGGAATGAAAAGGTATAATCTATACACTCACTTTTATAATCTCAAATATGGTAAATTTTGAAAGTGTTATAGGTGAAGTGTAGCTCAGAACTTAGCTCAAAGAAGTTTTTCATAGAATTAGGGACACATCTTTAGTAGCAGGAAGGAAAAAAGAGAAATGAACACTCTATAATGACTAAGGAAGCAATACAACAAGAAGACAACAATTATCAATGTATATGACCAAGTGAAGGACCAAATACATAAGGCAACTATTATCACTGGAATATAAGCACACAGACCAATGGACTAGAACTGAAAACCCACGAATAAATCTGCACATTTATGGAAAATTAATCAATGACAAAAGAACCGTGAGCATACATTGGAGGAAACAGTCTCTTTGACAAATGGTGTTGGGAACACGAGACAGAGACATGCAAAAGAATGAAACAACCTCAAACCTTACACAAAAATTAACTCAAAATGAATTAAAGATATGGATATAGGAATTGAAACCATAAGATAAATTAAAGAAATCATTGACAAAACACATCCTATTGGTGTTAGTGGTGTCTTTGTGGATTAATTTCTTTTTTTATTTTTTAGACTATATCTTGCTATTTTTTGCCCGTGGAACCGCAGGCTCACGTTGCCCGGGGTACCACGGACTTAAGCAAGACCCAGCCTCAGCTTCCCAAGTAGCTGGGATTACTTGGGAATCTCAAGGTGCATGCCACCATGCCCAGCTATTTTTTTTGGAACTAGGTCTCGCTATGTTGCCCTGAGCGGGACTCAAACCGAGATCCCTGGTCCTCGCCACAGCTTCCTAGGCTTCCACCTACAGGCACACGCCACTGTGCCCGGTCTTTGTGGATTAATTTCTAATGATAAGAGAAACGAAAGTAAATATGAACAAATGGAATTATATCAAACTAAAAGGATTCTGCACTGTAGAAAACCACCAGTGAAACAAGATATCAACGAATTGAATGGGAGAAAATATTTGCAGATCATACATCTGATAAAGAACTGATTCAAGATCTCCAGAGAAGTAGTACAACTCAACAATAACAAAACCCCACCCCCAGTTAAAACATGGGTAGGAGAGTAGACACTTCTAAAAATATATATAATATATATAATATATATATTTTATATATTTTATATAATATATTTTATATAATATATATAATATCATAATTATATATAATATTATATTATTATATTATAATATATAATATATAATATATAATATAATTATATATTCTATATGATATTATAATATTATAATATATAATATTATTATATATTATATATGATATTATAATATTATAATATATAATATATAATATAATATTATATTATTATATTGTATGAATATATAATATTATATTATATTATAAAATATAATATTTTATATAATATATATAAAATATATATAATATATATTTTTTCTAAAAAATATATATATATGACCAACAGGAATATGAAAAATTGCTCATCATCACTTATCAGGGAAATGTAAATCAAAACCACAATGAGATACCACTTCCCATCAGCGAGAAAAGTCCATTTCAGAAAAACCAGAAACACTGACTCTGGCAGTGGGAAAACTATAGGGACCATATTATGCATATAATATATACATTCTGTATATAATATATATAACAAAAATATGTATATTCAGAGACAAGTGTTGGCAAAGATGTTGGAAAAAGGAACCCTCAAACACTCTTGAGAATGTAGATTGGTCCAGCCCCTAAGGAAAATAGTATGAGATTCCTTAAAATATTAAAAACGATCTGTCTTTTCCAAAGGCAGAATCACTTCTTTTTTTAAATTTAAATATATATATATATATTTTACATCATTGTAATTCCCAGGGGTCACCCACCACCTCCCCTCCTTGGCCACACCAGCTGGTCCCCTCCCCCAGTTGTGTACTTTAGTTTGGTTGTCCATACGTTAGTGAAACCATTTGGTTTCTGTCTTTTTCCTTCTCATTTGTTTCTGCAATATGACTTCTTCTAGGTACATCAATGTTACCAAAAAATCGTCAAATTTGTCATGTTTAATTGATGCATAATATTCCATTGTGTATATATGCCACATCTTTTCATTCAGTCATCTGTCTTGGGCATTTGGGTTGTTTCCATGTCCTTGCAAATATAAATAGTGCTGCAATAAATATCCAAGCACAGGTGTCCCTTTGTACCCACATTGAGGTCTCCTTTTTCCAAAATGTCTGGGACTCAGCAAAAGCATTTTTAAGAGGAAGGTTCATAGCAATACAGACTCATATCAAAGAGCAAGAAAACAACCAAAGAGATAACCTAATCTCCCAACTCGAAGAACTAGAAAAGGAACAACCAAAAAACCCAAACCCAGCAGAAGACAAGAAATAATAAAAATAAAAGCAGAAATAAACAATCTAGATAGCAAAAAGATTATTGAGAAAATCAACAAAGCCAAACGTTGGTTCTTTGAAAAAATAAATAAAATTGATAAACCCCTTGCAAACCTCACAAAGAAAAGAACACTCAAATAAGCAGGATTACAAATGAAAGAGGAGAAATTACAACAGATACATCAGAAATCCAAAGGATAATCAGAGATTACTATGAACACCTATATGCAAACAAATACAACAGATTCTTGGACAGATTCTTGGAAAGATACAACCACCCAAAACTAAACAAAGAAGTAGAGAACTTAAACCAATCACAAGCAGCGAAATTGAAGCAGTCATCAAAACTCTACCTAAAAACAAAACCCCAGGACCAGGTGGCTTCACAAACAGAATTACTTCTTAAAGGATAAAAGACATTATGATCTCATACTGATGTTAACTTTAACATTCTTGCAAGTAAAACATAATGCTAAACATTATTATTATTATTAAATAATAATAAAGCTGATCTGTTGTCCTCTTTGAAAACATGGCAGGACCAGACTCTACAAACATATTGCATATTGGGAAAAAAGAAGCAGAAGGGAAACCCTATACAGAAATAAAAAGATGTAAGGGACAGACCAGCTGTCAACTCAGACTTCAGGCCTTGACTCAAGCTGAAAAACAACTATGCTTCTCTATGCCCAGCTTTCAGATTTAAGACAGCTGCTTCTTGAAGTCCAGAATGGCAGAAGAACTCAATCAATCAAAATATTCTTATCAAATCTACTGAATTTCAGTCCTAAATTTTACTGACACAAATAGAATTTTTAAAATATTGAGAATCCCAAATGAGACTGATTTGAAGAACATTGAATGAATTTAACTGATTAATGCCGTTGCTAAACCTGGTCATGGGATTTATTGTACCAAAGAATGTTATTTGTTAATAATACTTGTCATTATTTATTACTTGTGATTAGTTAATTTTATCTATTTATAAGGAACTATGAATATATAAAGCTCTATTCTGAATACAGGGAGAAAAAAAAATTTTCCCCTTAACTCTAGAGTAAAAGAATAGTGTGTGGGAGATTCAGTTTTCATTTTGGCTCATTGAATCTGTAAGATTATAACATTACTAGGTAGGATGAGGAACTTCCATGTTTCTATTTATGTGTGCCAGGGAAGGACTTTTCTGTGTGCTGCTGTAAATCTGTGTGCTGTTTGGGTAGAACTAATTTAGTGCTGATATATTCTAGATTAAGTTTTTCATTGCTGGGCCCTCTCTGTTCTTAGGAATGAAATAGTTTTCTCCAGCATTTTGCATTTGACATGCTTAAGTAATTGACATGTCCCAAGGTAAATGAATGGAAAATTGCCCCAAATCTAAGAACAATTATTAAATCATGCTTCTTTGTTGAAAAGGTTGATGTTGGACATTTCCCTTCACATATTCCCATTCACCAAAAGGGTGTCAAATTAATTATGAGACTATGACTCTAAATACTAAATTAGTACTAAAAAGTACTAAATTAGTACTTTTTTTTTTTTATTTCATCGGAAGAGGTATGAACCTAGGCCCTAAATCATATAGTCATAAACCATTGGTACCTAAATAAAAAATGTTTCTTCTCTTTTCTTTTTGAAAATTTCTTACATCAGTCATCTTTGTTGGTGCCCTTGGGAATGTCTTCCCCTTCCCCCCAGCCCCCAACTCCTCTCTCCTTACTGTTTGTTACTCTGTGTTTAACCCATTGATCTCTTCCTTTTCTGGGACAATGTCCTTCTCCTGGGTGAGGGTCTGTGTTCCTGGGATACAGTATACCGTGCTGCTTAGGTTTCCAGCCTTAACTTTGCATCAGTACACAAAGGACGTGATCATTTGAAATCTATCATTGCCTCTTCATTGTTTGTAGCTGTTTCCTCTGTTCTGATTTCTGTCCCATTTTGCTGCTTCTTCACCTCACAATTCTGGCTTCTGGCTTAAGGGGACCTTGCTCCCAGTCATTGTTGATAGAGAAGTTCCTTAATGGGGACAGGTGTCAGCATTCCTTAATGGGGACAGGTCCAGCTCACCTCCTTTACATGCTCTTTTTGTCTGCTGCCCAGGAGATATGTGTGTCCAAGGTCTTTATCCATTCCCCTTACCCATTCTGTGCCTGCAGCTGAATCATTAGTGTTATCCTTGTTCGTGAGGACTGACTGGAGTGGGAGTAAACCAGAGAGAGTGTTGACCACCGCCCCCCGCTTCCCATGCCAGCTCATACCTGTGAGGGGGAGGAGGCTATGACCTCTGATAAAAGTTTTTAAAGATGTATGTGGTTTGTTTTGGGGCATGTATTTGTAAAACTTCCAGAAAATCAAAAATAAAGCAATTTGAACAGTGGAAACTCACCTGACCTGCACTCACAAAAATGTTCAGGCTCTTCCTAATCTTTTCACCTTTATAATAAAACTAGCTGACTTTGCAGACACTTTGTATCAGCTGGTGTTTTAAGTAATTAGAAGCTGACACTCAGCCTTAGACCAACTTGATTCTGGAAAGTTAGTCTCATACAGCTGTCTCTGTGCAGGAGCCTCTTTTAGAAATATGCACTCATTAAATTCTCAGACTGCCGTGACCACACACGAGTGTTCCGGCATCAGGCGGCATAGTAGCTTTCAATAACAAAAGCAAATGTTTGCCATCCTTTGAAAGCAATATGAAACAATCAGCTCCAACACATTGCAAGCTTTTGTGTGTGTGAACAGACACTCCTTGCTTCATGTCTGCATGCTGAATACCTCCTTTAGCACTTTCTTTTAGATCATAAATTGTGTTATACTATGCAACTATGCTTTCATTCTGACACACCTCCTCCTGTTGTGGAATATACTTGACACAGACTGCAAATAACAAGAAATAAATAGCTGAGAGGGAAATCAACAGGTGGGGGAGCAAGAAAAAGAAGACTAGTTCAGGGACCCAGAGTTAGGGTGCAAGGCTGACTTAGACCTCAGAGGTCATTCAAGAACTTCTGAGAATGAGCAGCAAGGCATCCAGCGCTAAGCAGGGGACTCAGCATTGGAGACCCTTCTGCCAAGGACTTGCAAGTTTCTACTTGTGCCCCTTCCACTCTGGGCTGGGGGCCAATGCCCCCAGCACAGCCTCCCACTCCACAGTGAGGGTGCTGTCCTGGATCATGCTTCCCATGTGCCCCTCCCTCTGAGCTTTCTCCAGATACTACCACCTCTTTTCCCACCCAGGTCATTGCAAATGACAACATACCCCTACACCCAGGCTGTTGCCAAGTCTCTGGATATGCAATAGAACAAATGGGGTGTGAGGCCTGACCTTGTTGCTAGTTCAGGTGGCTTGCTGGAAGGCTTGATCCTCCGCTCTCAAGAGGCAAAGCAAGATATCTGTTATCCATACCCCATACTAAGGGCACTCTGTGGGAGATAGCCCAGTTCCAATTGTGGGAGCAAAAGCAAAGCTGTTGGGGATGCTGAGGGACACAAAGTTCTCTGCTTGCCTTGATGCTTTGCCTTGGGGTGAGGTTTAGTCAACCCTTATGAGGAAGCACAGTCCAGGCTGGGGGATGAGTGGTACTTCTAGCTCTTAGACGACAGAGAACCTTCGTCACTCTGTCTCTGACATGGTGACAGATGTTCATAGTGCCTTGTAATACTTCCTAAGGCCGTTTAGATCACATACAATGATGCACACTGTCCTCATTTCAGTGCTTGGTCAGGTTGCATAAAGAGACCAGACCAGGGTCTTGCTCCATTCAACAAAGTTATATGTGTGTTTCAGGAACCAAGGGTCTGGCAAGAACTGCCACCCGAAAGAGAAAAGCCCTGGCAAACTGGGAGGCTTTGCATCAAGGATGCTAATGGAGGCGTTGCAAGGACAAGGCCTGGGTCCGACATGCCTTGAGGTTCTTGGCAACCATTTTGAGCAGGTGCATGGCCACGATGTCGGCTGCCAGTGGAATGCTCTCAGGCAGCCGAGACAAAGGAATGAACTCTAGACCCCAGCGTCCCGCCGGAGAGATGACATATGTCTTGATGAACAAGGTGAATCCAAGGCAACTCTGAGGGCCCTTGTTACATTCTTGAGCTCGAGGAGAGGCTGCTACTTGGGTTTCGGTTGTTCTTGGCCTCCTCACTGACCTGGGGCACTATTTCCTCCTCCTCTCCTCTCCCCCATTCCTCCCCACCTTCTTTTAAAAAATGTTTAAAGGGTTTTGTCAGTGAATGATCTTATTCATAAAGCAGGCGTGCTGAGAGTAAGCAGAGCTAAATGGGCACTTCACTGTGTGTCTAATAAATCTGCAACAAAAATAAACAGAAGAGAACAGGGCTTGGGAAAGAAAGGAGGTCAGGTATGAAAGGAGCCATCCTGATGACGTAGCACAGCTCCCTCAGCAGGCACTGTCCTACCAGCCCCCTTGCCACTGCTGCTGACCTAGCACAGAGCAGCAACCGAGGCCACTCTGGATGGGCACAACCCAGGAGCCCGAAGAGAGGCCAGGCAGCCACTGTACAGGGCCCAGCACTGAGGCAAGCGCAAAACGCAGAGGCAAAAACAGGCTGATACCGATCCACCTTCCCTTCAGGATCCGCACCCAGATTACAAATGGTATTACGAGGATCTCTCTGCCCGTCCCAAATTACCCTCCACCCAGGATTTGGGTGACAATCTGGGATTAGAGGCATATTCAGGTGCATTTAGCAAACACCTGTTGTTCCAGTGTTAATCACCCTTCCAGGTGTACCAGGGCCTACCTGGCCTGAACCCTCTTTTAGCGGGCTGCGCCTGGTAAGGGCATGCTTAGGGATGTACCATCCATGAATCACATCCTCGCCCTGAAAGAACGCCGCCTCACAGAGCAAAGGCAGGTGTAAATATCACCAAAGCCCTGCTCCCAAAACTAAAGTGTATGTTTCTCCAACAGACAGTAGTTTCTTTTAGGGCAGGGACATGTTACATTGCCCCTTACCACCACCATCCCACTCCCCAAATTGATACAGGGCCAAACACAAGATGGATGTTGAGGAAATACCTGCTTTCCTGATTTATGGTTAATATAGTTGATTTTTTTTTTTTTTTTGAGACTAGGTCTCACTATTTTTGCCCATGGAACTGCAGACTCTCGTTGCCTGGGGTACCAAAACTCAAGCAATCCCCAGCCTCAGCTTCCCAGGTAGCTGGGATTACAGGCGCGCGCCACCACACCCAGCTATTTTTTTTGGAACTAGGTCTCACTATGGGTCCCAAATGGGACTTGAACTGCGAGCCCTAGCCCCAGCCGCTTCATAGGCTGAAGCTTACAGGTGTGAGCCACCGTGCCTGGCCTATAGCTAATTTAGTTCAAAGATAGAGCCCAGGATCCTGCTCCTAAGGACTGCCCAGCATCTGACCCTGGCTGGCCTGGGACCCTGTCACCTTTCACAAGTGAAAAGGACCTGTCTGGCTCCAACTGCACATCCCAAAGTTGTAGATGGGACTCCAATTCTCAAAGTGGTATGACCATGACCTTCCCGCTATTGCCTTCGCAGGCATTCTCTAGAATGAACTCACCACCCTTGAGTCACCCCCTGCATATCACCTCAAAAACACCTCAAACAACCTCATTAAACCTCCATCAGCTACCAAATATAATTTTGGTTTACACAGGATTTAAATTTTTGGTAGAGACAAATCCCTCCACAGGTGTGTTCTTTCCCTCTGCAACATAGCCTGTGACCTCAAGGGAAGATCTTTTGGGGCCATCTTCTTCATACCCCTGTCTATACCTTTACCCAAAAGGAATTAGCAAAATACAGGGGCAGGGGGAGGGCTGCAAATTGACCCTTGGCCTGAAAGGCCTTCATATATGGACTCACCATCACCTTTGTCTTTTGTCACCAGGAGATGGGCTCAGCATGGCTTTCTTTGGGTGAGGGGGGTGTTTCTGCAAACAGCAAAGATACTTGGTTCTGCTTCTGTCTTGTTTCTGAAAAGTGCTGTGTCTCCAAATCCTGTTCCTAATGAGAGAGGGTCTGACAATGGTCAGTGATCTGCAGAAGTTGCTTCATGATGCTAGGTCTCAAGTGTTAATAACAATGAGTTTTACCCTCCCTACTGCTGAGAACACAGAACTCTGGGTCTTCGAAATAGATGTCAGCGAGAAGCAAGGAACACCTAGATCCCCCTGGTTTGGGGCTTTTTGATGTATTCAGCACAGAACATATAAACTGAAGAACAGCTTCAAGGAATTTATGCTCTTAGAGGGAAACAAAACTAATCTGTGTCCTCTTTGAAAACATGGCAGGAACAGAATGATGATGACCACAAAGGTGAATGAAGAGACAGAAGAGAGAGGAATGAACAGGTCAGCCAGGAGTGGAGTTTAATACAGGAACAGGAAGTGGCTGGCTGCAAACTCGTGCTGAGAAGGAAAAGGGAGAGAGAGGGGAAACCATGCAGGTAGGAAAAAGAGCACCTGAAGTGCACCTGGTACAAGTTTCTGTATCTGAAGCAGAAAAGACAGTAAAGGAACTGAGGGGCAAGGAGTTCTGAAGGGGGCATGTGTCCGGACCAAAGGCAAGGGCAGCTCCTCAGGGCATTTAGGCAAACCTGGGCCACTCAGCACCTAGAAATCCTGAGAGACATGTGTGTTTGAGTATGTGTGCATGGGAGGGGGGGCACATTCCAGCTTTCTGACCCCATCACTTCCTGTCCATCAGAGAATCTTTCAAATACGACAGAAGGTAAAATTTCAGCAGTACCTACAATGGATTACTCTTCAGCCGTAAGGAAAGACGAAAAGTTGCCTCTTACAGCAAAATTAAAGTGCTTGAGGGAGTGGTGTGTAGTAAGCAAGTCCGAATGACAAAGACAGATATTGAACATTTACAGACCAGATGATTCAACAAAGTAAAATACGAACTAGTGGACACTAATAAATGAGGTGAGGTTTCTGAGGTCAGAGGGAGACTGGGAGAAAGAGCCAGAAGGATATAAGAGATGGTGGTGGAAAGATAATAAAATAAAAATACAACATGGACTCTCAGTGAAAAAAATAAAGCCTTAGATCTACACACAGAAATGTGCTTGGTAATAAACTAAAACAAACAAAATTCTTCCTTAGCAGTCATTCTTTAGCTCTGAATCCAACCCCAAAGTCACACACACATAGCCAAAACCCAGAAATATTTAGAATAACTACCAGAATACCAAACGTTCATTCACCTAGTAGCCCAGGTAGGAGAGGTTCTGGAGAGAATGTCTTAGGAAAGTCTTTAAACTGGGCTTGTGTAGTCCCTGTTCATTTTCCGCTGAGTCAATGACATGCTGTTGGACTGACAAAACCCTTGAGGAAGGAGCTTCAGGGCCTCCCGTCCAGCCCCAGCCCAGCCCCGCCCAGGGCCTCAGGCAAGATCAGGTGGAATGAAGGTGGAAGGTCATGAGCAGGGCAAGTAAACTGGAAGCACCTTATAGAGGGGAGAGAGTCACAGGGTGGTGGTGGGGCACACACCTTCTCGGAGGCAGTGCTAGGACCAGTGTTTGAGGAACCAGCCTAGTGAAGGTTGGTTTCTGATAGATCTGTTCAGACTAGTTTGAGGGCTCGAGACTCACAATGTGAGAATCATCTGGTTATTGTTTGAGTCAAACTAGGTGTGAGTGTTGTGTCTCAGCAAAATTTTGTAGACTGTGAAGTAAATCAGCAGGCACAGAGGTGACCCAAAACACAGGCTTGATCAGAGACAGGCACACCTGGACACTAGCTGGGAGCCTGAGACCTGCCTGGGGAACCTATCCTTTGCTTTTGAACAGAAAGGATGTGTACGTGGGTTGGGAGTAAGGAGGTGGGCACAGTGGTTGCCTCAAGTGGCTAGACATGTTACCTCCGAATACTTGCAATGGGACAAAACTGAAGTGCAGAGGGCAGGCTGGGGCAGAAAGTTTTTCCACCACTATCACCCTCTGAAAAGGCAGTCTTGTTTCCATGGCGGAAGAGAGGACAGGCCAATAATGCAGGGAGTCTGGCCCCTGGACTTGTTCTCAGCACAGCTCCTGACCAGCTATGTGACCTGTCTCTATAAAACTGGAAGAGACAACCCAGTTCACTGCGGCACCGAACAGTGCTTGTTCAAGTGCTCTCCAATCCTCAGAAGAGAGGATTGCAAATGACAAGAGGAGCAAGTTTCCATGTGACCAGCTTGTTCAAGCCGTCAGCTGGCCTTGGCTCTCTTCTGTAAAACATCAGAAGGCAGCAGATGACCAGGCTGCGAAATAATACTGTAGTAAGTCCCCAGAGACCACTATCCTGGATGGCACAGGCAGGAGCAGGACCTCAAAGAAAGGAAGCTGAGAAAGTGAGGAAACAGTGCTTCATGAAGGGCCCTGGAGTTCAAAGAGCCGTTTCAGACTCTGCTCACAACAACCTCCTATTCATGCTTCACAGAAAACTTGTACAATTGGCTTGTCTGTCAGTATTGGAAATGGAGTGAGAAGGGTAAGATGGAACTGGAGGAAGGGCAGACCTAGGTCTTTCTGACCCAGCCCCATCCATCTTTAAGTAATGGGACAAGTGATGTGGGTCAGGCCAGAGTACAAGTCCAGGACTCATAAATGGAAATGGCGGCAGACTGAAGGCTCCTAAAACAAGAACACCCTGAGTCCCCAAAACCAAGTAATGATACCGAGGACAGTGGGTCCAGGACGAGGCTAGAAGTCAAGAACAGATGCAAGAATATCATGTATGTGTGTGCGTATGCACGCAAGTATGTGTGTGTTGCAGACCTGTGCAACAGCATCTGTCCCTCAGCGAAGGACATGTCCTCAAACACCATTGTAGGAAACAGTATCCAACTGAAAGGCCTGTCTGGGATGGGGTAGACAGTATAGAAAAGTTCCTTAGAAGGGACACAAAATTGGCATAGACCCAGCTGCTTACTTTGGCCATTGTGGACACTTTGTCTCATTGTGACACTACCCAGTAGGCAGATTGTTAACTGTACAGTGGGGTGGGCTAGAGGTGAAGGAGGCAGCACTGTGCACACAGCCCACATGCTGGGTAAAAAACTGTGCAGAGCTGCTGGGTGTGGTCTGCACAAACTGGTTCTCAGAGGCCATGTCCTTCCCTCCTTTGTCTATTCACAAGAATGAAGAATGCTTTTCTCTCTGTCACCTCCATAGTGGAATGAAAGCACAGCCTGAGCAAAGTCAAAGCTGCAGTTCTTTTCTGGTTGTTTGCGTAAATGGAGAGAAGCGGTCGGATTATTAAACACAAGTAGATTGTCTGTTTGACTTTGAAAAGAATTATACGATGTGTTTTATAGAGCCAGAAACAATTTGCTTTCTAGTTGAGGCCATTATTAAAGTTAGTTTGTATTTCTCAGTATGAGTATGTAATCAATAATGGGCAGTCTGTGAAAAAGGCACTTGGCCCTGGAGGTCATCACCAGCAAGCCATGAAGGAGGTAGGCCCTAGGAGAGCTGGTCTCTGGGCCACCCTGCTGTCCATAAGACAGGAGATAGAGCTCTCACTCTGCGAAGTCTGGTGGACTCAGTCTCTTTCTTATTAAAACTTGTGGTCTTATTAAATCTGTGGCACATCACTGAAAATTTATTCTATTTTTTCCTGTTTTTCTAGATTATTTTGACTCTACTTACTATAATTTCAGTACTCCTTTCGAATCACAGAAGAGTATAGCTAGCCAAGTAGTGTACTAGTTTTCTTTTGCTGAGAGTTGCAGACCATCCATCACCCAAGTGGGTTCTTAATCAAAACTAACAAGAGACCAGTAAAAGGTATTACTGATAGGAGGCAGAAGGGAAGATAGGAGGGGGTGTGTAAAAGCAAGATTTCTTTTTCTATACTTTGACTTTTAAAGCATATACATTTATCTCTTTTTTTCAAAGTAAAGCAGTTTTCAAAGTTGAAAGGCCATGGTGGAGCTGCTGGCAGAGGAGGTAGGGGTGGGGAGGGAGAGCCATAGCTTCCCTGCCCCTTCCTCTCCGAGACATCTTTGCCTCTTCCATTTGCCTTTCCCGCTGGGATATAGGGCCCAACCAGTCTTCTCTCTTCTAGTCAGGGAAATGAATGCCCAGTGAATACAGCTATTTCTCTGGGTCTCTCTTTCTAAAGAACATATTCAGAAAGAGCTAAATACACCCCCCCCCAAGTTCCAAGACACAGAACACCCCATCCTTTTTGAAAGATTCATTTTTAATTAAAAAATAAAAGTTATCTTAACATACCTGCATCGCTGCCTCAAGATGGCAATTTAATGAAGCAAGAAAAACAAGGCTTATCAGGTCTTGGATCACTGACCATCTTAGAATGGGTACAAAGGCACACATATCTTCAAACAAACAAACTTTATTCAGAAACAATACTAATAACTCAGCACTCCCTTTCCCCAGCTCTTTTGTGCCCATCCTCACCAACCCCCCACCCCCACAAAAAAAAGCAACAACCAAAAACATTAAATTCTTTTAAGAACTACAGAAATAAGTGCTGAGTCAGCAAGGAACCTGGGCCTGCTGCCCACGTGCCTCTGTATCTCTTTGCTTTAATGACTGGCTGCCCAGGGGGGCCTGGCAGGGAGCAAGCAAGCCTTCCCCTGCCATTGCACACCAACGAGGGGCTTGCAACATGGGCAAGACTCTTGTATTCAGGCCCCCAATTGTTGTCCCAGCTGGAGCAGGCAGTTCCAAGGCACTGTCTCCCTTAATCAAGGGCTAAAACAGAGAAAGGCCTAAGACAAGCAAGTCTTCAAATGCTTGCAGTGAAAATGCTACTGAGAACTGTGGGAGGGAGGGTGATTCTCTTCTCCCCTAGTTTACACAGCATTTGGAAGTTATGCTCTCCCGATTCTCCTTGCCTTCTCTCTTCCCCTTCTTCCCATTCTCCCCTTGCCCCCCAAAGAGTTCTATTTTAGCTTGATTGTGGGGGTTCTGAAGAAGAGGCTATTGGCAGCTCTGGGGGCTGGTCTGCGGGCTCGGTTGCCTCTAAGGGGACGTCATGATCTTTGGGTTCCCGGGCATCACAGAGCTCCTCCTGTTCCTCACAGGGCTCATGGTGCTCCTGGCTCTGGGCCTGGCTGTTCATCTTCTCCTCAGCTTCAATCTCTTCTGATGTGGGGATGGAGTTCTTCTTGGGGCGACCCTTGGGTTTTGTGGGTGCTTCCTGTCCACCTTTGAGAACCTGTGGGGGTGAAAATGGTCATTAAAGCTAAGAAAAATGATACCTTTCCTCTACTTTCACATCCACACAGTGTCTAAACCACCTCCTTAGCAGTGCCATCACAGAGTCTGGCAAAAAGTGTTCTCAGACCTTCCCTCCAGTCTGCAAAGATGCTTTCATTTTTTAAGTGCTCAAAGCATGTTTACTTCACATCACATATTTTGGCATTAAATAAAACTATCATAAACACATTTTTAAAATTCAACTATAAGGAAAGAAATGAACATTGAAAAGTTACTAATGAAGGTAATAAGGTAATACTTATCAAGCTAATAAGTTCAAAGTAGCCAGGAGGAAAATAAAACACACTATAGTCCGAAAGTGTAATTGGTTAACCTTTGAAAAAGACAATCTGATGATTCAAATCAAAAGTCTTAAGATCTTCATGCCCTTTTGACACAGATAATCCACTTCCAATATTTAAGCTTATGGAATTCATCAAGATAAAGACTGAACTTAAGATGCAACAATGTACATCACAAAGCTGGCTATAGCAAAATTGGAGGGAAAATATCCTAACATTTCTATCACATGATAATTATAGTCTATCTCAAAGAGAGAATGGTAGATAACCATTACAATGATCACACCGGAAATTGTTCAATGACATGGGAAACGCTGTCAACACATTTTTGTGAAAAACAGGTGATAAGTCAGCATAATCCAGTTTGGAAACTAAACAACTACACACCCTCCTGTTTTGCAGCGTACAAATCAAAGAGAACTTTCACAAGTTTTTCTTTACATTTTTTCCATAGTTTCAGATTTTCCAACAATGACTTAGTATTTCTCTAATCAGAAAAAAGATGATATAAAACATGTAGATGATATAAAACAGCAACACAGCAGTAAAAAGCGTTTTAGCTTTGAAGGTAGAACAGATTAAATGCTAACCCTGCTATTTATCTACTTTGTCTTGGGAAAGTCTTTTAAAGACTCTGAACCTCAATTTCCTAATCTGTGAAATGGGGATAATAATGTCTCCCTGTAGCTGGGCGTGGTGGTGCGCGCCTGTAATCCCAGCTACCTGGGAAGCTGAGGCTGGGGATCGCTTGAGTCTGTGGTACCCTGGGCAACGAGAGCCTGCGGTTCCATGGGCAAAAATAGCAAGACCTAGTCTCAAAAATAAAAAAAAAAAAATAATAATAATAATAATAATAATAATGTCTCCCTGGGCGATGGTAAGGATGACCAACAGACAATGTTTATAAAAGGGCCAGAATTATTTCTAATGGTAGCTCTCCTCTGTCTTGAATCTGCCTCCTACCCTCCTCACCTCATTAACTCAGCTTCAGCAGTGCTGGGCCCCTTCTCTGATCTTCCAAGTCTAAGTGGAATGCTCTCCACTGGAGGCCCACTGAGAGCCCTATGCACTCATTATGCTTCACATAAATGACTGTCACTGCATGTTTACCTACCAGGCCCTCCCACTCTGTGCAGTTAGCAGGCATCCAACAAACAAATGGACTCACCTTTCTCAACAAGCCTTTCCACAGAGTTGGAGAAAGATATAAAACAGCAAAATGACAGTACTTCAAATGGCATTTGCTGATTTCAGAGGATTTGTGCAGGTACCATCCTAAATTTGTTACTCAAAATAGGATCCTGTGAGTTAGGGATAATTTTTCCAAATGTTTACATACTACTTTGGAATGTAATGGATACCCTTTCCTCTCTTGGCATCAAACCCCACTTGATGGTGTTTTCTGAGCAGCTAGTGAAAAGGACTTCTGAGGGAGCTGGATTAGCACAGATAATTAAGAGTAGCATGGTTTTTGTTGCTTGCATACCTAGCTAGCTGGGTTCCTTTGTTCCAAGGATCCAACCTCCAACTATCTTTCTATGAAGTCACTAATCAGTAAATACTTACTGATGACATCTCATTCCTTTAAGAGCAGGAAAACAGTGAAAACTGGGTGATGAACTGTAATACAATTCCATAAATCAAAATTCTTTTTAAAAAAGCTTTATTGAGATATGACTCACATATCATACATTGCTTCATTTTCAGTATGCAACTTAATGATTTTCAGTAGAGTCACAGAATGTGTACTCTCACTAGAAACCAATTTCAGAACCTTTTCATTATCTTCCAAAAGAAACAATATAGCCATTAGCAACCACACCCATTTATCTTAAACCCTTGCTACCCCCACCCCACACAACAACATGTCTGTTTTCTGTCTTTATAGATTTGCTTATTCTGGACATTTTATGATTGAAATAATACAATACAATCCTCGTGACAGACTTATCACAAGAAGTTTTTTAAGAAGTTTTTAAGATTATTCACAATGCAGCATGCATCAGATTACATTCCTCATTATGGCCAAATAATGTATGGATATACCACCTTCTATTTACCCATGCATCAGTTGATGGACACTTTGACTATGTTCATATTCTGGTTATTGCGAATCATGCTGCTATGAACATGAGTATACAAATAAGTATTTAAGTGCCTTCTTCCACTTTCTTTAGGTATATGCACAGTAGTGATTCTATGTTTAATATCTTGAGGAATTTCCAGATTGAGCTAACCATGCTACATTCCAATCAGCAGCACAGGAGGTGCCATTTCTACACATCCTCACCAGCACTTGTTAATACGTATTTTTTATTCTTTTTTTTGAGACTAGGTCTTGCTATTTTTGCCTGTGGAACCGCAGGCTCTCGTTGCCCGGGGTACCACAGACTCAAGCAATCCCCAGCCTCAGCTTCCCAGGTAGCTGGGATGACAGGCGTGCACCACCACGCCCAGCTATTTTTTTTGGAACTAGGTCTCACTACGGGCCCCCGGCGGGACTCGAACCGCGATCCCTAAGCCCCGGCCACTTCATAGGCTGAAGCTTACAAGCACGAGCCACCGTGCCCGGCCTCGTATTTTTTATTCTATCCATCCTAGTGGGTGTGTAGTATCTCATTAAGCTTTTGATTTGCACTTCCCTGATGACTAATGAAGGTGAGCAGCTATTTGCATGCTTATGAACTAGTTATATCTTCTTTGAAGATAAATCTGGACAAAATCATTTCAAAATTTGGTTGTCTTTATGTTATTGAGTTGTAAGATTTCTGGGTACAAGTATCTTATCAGATGCAAAATTTGCAAACATGTTATTCAATTCTGTTTGCTGCCTTTTTACTTTCTTGCTGATGTCCTTCACAGCACACAAAAATATCCAATTTTGAGAAAATCCAATTTATTTTTTTATTTTGTCACTTATCCTCTGGTCTCATATTTTAGTAGCTTTTGCCTAATCCAAGTTCTTATATTTTCATCTAAGAGTTTTCTAATTTTAGCTTTTATATTTAGACCAATGATCTTGAGTTAATTTTTTTTGCATGGTATGAAGAAGACAAAAGTTTTCAGTAAATGCCTCCATTTAGCTTGCAATCTCAGCCACTGTCCTTACCACCCAAACAGCTAACACGTAGCTATGAAGGGGACTTCAAACACGGTATAGATGCTGACAGAATTCACCTCTGGGGAGAAGATATACCTATATTCTTTTTCACATAAGTCAGTATCTGATTTTGACTTGAGTCTGAGCACAGGCTGTTGAAAGCACCCAAATGTGCCAAGATGAAATTTACATGTTGAAAGCAGCTGCACTTGGTATGAAAGAGGTTATACAAAATTACGCTGCCCTATGTAGTAATCAAGTTATAAAAGGGCAGGTCTAAGGAAGCCACCTAATTGGCAAAAAAAAAAAAAAAAGTCCAGCCCAGCAATTAGAGAACACCACCCACACAGCTTGGACAGACCCCACCTGGCTGTTTTCCTACTGCATGAAGAAAAACCAAAACAATCAGACCATTTTCTAAATGGAATAAAACATTCCAGCACAAGCAATAATTAGGAGATAACTACTCTCTTGGCTGCCTTCCGCATCCAACCTCTGGCCCCCTGCCTCCCAGCACACCTGAGACATGCAATTATCTCACCACCACCCCACACCAGAAGCTGCACATTCTCATGCACCCTGTGGCCCTTCTCCCACGACCCTTCCTCCCCAATAAGTCCTAGAGCCAACTTAGCCATTTGGTCCAGAGAGGCCAGATAAACCACTGCAGCCAATGTCACATGCCTTTGGGAGAACACCAACAGCACAATCTACTTTTATTAGCCATGCCTGCTATAGCCCTACTTGCACTCAAAAACTAGACATTCAGGTGTGCTGTTGCTGATGATGTCAATGCAGGGCCTGGCTTCCTTCCCTGGGTGCTTAGGTGAGGGACTGCACGAGAGTTAGACTTACCAGCAGGGAATGCTAGTGCAGGGAGGGATTTTCTGCCTCCCCCATTTACCAGAGAGGACACTGAGCAGGCAGAAGTGGTATGTATGGTCAAAGGGTGAAAGGGCCCTGCATGTCACAGGCAGAGCAGGGATTTAAATACCAAACTCCTCACCATTCAACTCTAGCACTCTTACCAGGTTTCCACTGGGAAAGATGTGTGAGGGATATGTAAGATGTGTAGTTGTTGTTTTTGATTTCACTATTTATCTGGAACTCCCAATCTCCCGGCACACCCTGAGTTGTGGACTTCTCACTGGTGAACTTTCATTTGTTCCTTTCTCTCCCTCTCTCTATCTGCAATGCACCTCAATAGAATAGTGAGGGCCATATACAGACCATTGCTTCTGCGAAGCCGAAAACCAAGTTCAGATTCGCCAATGAGACCCTTCCCAGCTTACTGGTTAGCAGAGTTTCAAGGCCTAAAGATGGCACAGTCCACTGTATCTCAAGCAGGATCTGAAATGTCAAGATACTGACTAAGGGAAGACTGGCAGGTGGAGGCTGAGAAAGTCTACATACCCTGAACTGTTCTTTACTGAAAGAAAAGTTCAGCATCTCGGAAACCTGTAGGACTCACATTCCATTTATCTTTCCTGACCTCCAAAGTTTGGATTCTCTGGAGACATAAATTTTGTTGCTAATATATAATAAAAATAATGACTTTTTTACAATGAAAAGATAAGAAGAGCAGCTAACACTTGTCCCCCTACCAAACAGCATGCACTGTTCCAAGTTTTACAAGGATTAACTCAGTTAACACCATAACCTTATAAGGTATATAGTAGGCATGAACTGGTGAGGAAACAGGCACAAAGGTTTAGTAACCTGCCCAAGATCACACAGATAGCAACTGGTAGCAATTTCACAGAACTGTTGACTCTGGAGATCGTCAGTGTGAAAGATTTCTGTGATGCCTGCTAGGTGGCCCTTTCAATACTGAGATGGGAAGGGGGACAGAGGGAGAGCCCCTCACAGAACAGAGAAAAGATCACCAGATAATGGATCTGTTGCAAAAATACTGTGGATCCTACTGGAACTAGAACCCAACAGATATGGAATAGAGGCTGAGCATCCCATCGAATGTGCAAGATTAAATTTACCCAACCCGCTACAGGTTACAAATGCTGACCGGTAAAAACTAGTCAGAGATGCTATCTTGGTTTTGGCAGCTCCATCCCTGGCAGCTGTCTGAATACTCTGAGAATCAAGGGCTAATCTTTTTCCAGTTCCAATTAGGTTACTAGCCTTGAGACATCTTTATTACCCAATTATCTTTTTCTTTTCCTCGCCATTACCTGAAGAGATAGCCTTGAAAGAGTTTTACCAGCACAGTCTATATGAAGCAATCCCCACCCTGACAATACCTCGCTGTCCGGAGGGAGGTAGGATCCAGACCCACAGTTGAACAACCTTGTTCACGTACGGGCTCCAGCTGTTCTGAAGCACTGCTAGTCCCCCTCTTGCTGCCCATGAGACATTTCTACTCACTCACCAAAACCAACCACTAAATACAAGGCTGCTAAAATGAAAAGAGCCTGCTGCTCCTGCTCCCTAGAGGGACCCGAATGTGGTTGACCTGGGGAATGCTCTCCGGGGTTTGATCTGCTCAGTTACTTTACCTCCATTTTGCTTTAAATGACACCGATAACCATCAATAACCAGCCCACAATTGTCGGCAGCAGAGCAGCTTGTGAAAAACAAGTGACGTCAGAGGCACCGGCACACGAGTTGTCCCACAGGCACTGGGCGGTGCTGACAGAGGTGGCAGGTTGTCAATTCCTTAATCATCTGACTCATGAGAAGATCGCTGATAACCAATTTAAACAATACCCCTGCCATTCAGGAGACATTGATTTTGATGATGATGATTGACGAGGAAGGAGGTGGGTGGTGGAACTTGCACCAGAAAGCAGTGAAGGGACTTGCCCAGAATCAGCCAGGGAGGGGCACGTATGGGAACACAGCCCAGTTTCTCACTCCCAAAGCTGATTCTGGTAGAGATCAGTCCCCCAAAAGGCTTCTACTGCAAGTTTCATGTGTGTCTTAGCATTCTAGAGGTTTTGAAATGACTGTTCAAACTGAATCCCACTTATCCTTCAATTTCAACTTCTCCCTGCAACCTTCCCCAATACACTTTCTGTACACTTAGGGGCTGAAAATCTGTAATGAAAAACCACCAGTGCTTAATCACCATGTGCTCCCTAGCTGCTTCCTGGACCTCGATTGCCCAATGAGATCATAAATTCTATGAAGGCAGAATTACACTTCTCTTCAGTTACTTCCCATAATGCCCAGGACAAAATCTGGCTCACAGGTGACACTGGATATACATTTGTTGATTCCTATAGTATCTACGTGTTGTGGAGTGTGAGTGGAGAGGATTTCACAAAGCAAACTACATCCATCTGAAAAGTCTTCCATCTCAAGGCCAAATTTCCCCAGAGGAAACCATGAAATATGCCCAGGAATTTTTTTCTGGGAATCTAATGGATGCCATTCTACTGGTTTTACACTGTTCCCCTTTTAAGATTCAGTTGTGATTTACTCTTCACATTGTTAGCAGGTAACAGCAAGAACTACTATTTTAAGAAAAACAATGATGGGACAAAAATACAAAATGGAGGATACAGGAATTGGAAAAATGAGTAGAGGGTCTATTTGATAGCAGTGACTGGTACTAGAACTTTGGTGGTGGGTATAGTGTGGTTTACACATTTATGGAGGTGTGAATCTTACAATGCACTGAGAACCAATAATCAATTTTTAAAAGAAAAAGAACACAAAAATTTTTTAAAAGTCTATTAACTTTTTTCCCCCTAAAAAGCAGGAGAGGATGTACGTAATTTAATACTTACGGGAAACATCAAATTTAGCCCTTGAAACACCTGGAAATATACTTGTGCCTGCAAGGTTTATTGATTTAGAATGTCATCCAAATAGGCCTGGACCATCTCATCCATATGAGGAGAAATGTGGCTTCACCCACCCTCCTCCCCACCTTTCTTTTCTCTGAGCTTTGACCTTGTCCCCAGGACTTAACAAAACTGCAAATGAAACACTTAGTTACTGCCTAAAATTTGGATTTAACAGTGCTTTTGAAAAAATGGGTAAACTAGTGTGAAATTGAGTTCCTCAAAATGTAGAGCGGTTTATTTTAAATGAACTGTGTTTAAAAACCAAGCTGGAATGATTCATAAGCCAGTCACCAGGGCCATGGCGTCCACTGTCAATCTGCCACGTGTACCCAGAACTATCCTGACACAGGAAGTCAGGATTCTGGGAGGGGCCTACAGTTTGGTCCTTGTACTTGTTACCCAGGTTACCCTGGTGCCTAGTAAAATGGGGGACTCACTGCATTTGAGGGCACACAGCCACAAGAGCAGATGTGCTCTAGATGCCATTGTAAACAAAGAGCACTGGCTTCTATTTTTATCTCCTGGTGGGTGGGGAAGGAAGTTCTTTGAAAAGGCTAGCAGGTGGAGTTAAAACTACCAACTGAGAAGCCTGTGGGCTTTCTTTTTCCTTTATTTCTAAGTAAATTGTGAAAAAGAGTATCTTTCAGGTTGGGAAGTGCAGGTCAGAAGAAATGACTTATCTGACTTATTTAAAGCCTCCTTTCCAGTCAGCATCTTCAAAGGCTTTCCAATTTCTGCAGCCTTAACCACCAAATGGCCCATCTTGCCTTCTTACCAGCCCTGTGATAAGAATTTTTCCCATCATGTTGGGTGCACAGTTAGATTCACTTTCTTCTTTCTTACCATTTTCTTCCATTTCATCCTACGGTTCTGATACCACGTCTTCACCTGCAGTTGAGTGAGTCCCAGAGACTGGGCCAAGTCCAACCTAGAAGGCATGAGATATAAAGAAAGGATGAGGAAAAGGTCAAGCAGGAGAGAGATAGGGTCCTGATGGCTATTTCCAGACAAAGTGCAAATCTCCCTGTTAGACCAATTCTTCCACCAAAGAACTTTGCTTCCCTTCCTAGAAACCAATGGATGAAATTCTAGGTAGCTTAGAAACTGATGCCTACACCCCAGGACTCTAAGGCTTTATTCTGAGGATATACATTTTTTACACTGGTCCTGAGAAGAATTTCTGAGTTTCTATGTCTTAATTTCAAAGTCCTTTTCCTGACTTGACAATCTTTTCTTTGATCCTGTAAAATGAAGATTCTGGCCTCATATCCAAACTGAAAAGGAAGAATGAAGTTGTAGTTTACTTACGAGAACCCCACTTATCACTCCGGATCTAACTCAAGTTCCATCTCCTGTGAGTGAACCTCCAGGTTCCCTCAGTTAACTAGCATAATTATCTCCTCTCCACTCTGCCATAGGTCAGCCATCATCCAGATGACTCCAGATTCTCCAAGGGTCTCTATCTGCTCTGGATGAGTTCTGTCTCCTTGACTCAACTGCCAGAGTGAACTGTGTCTTCTGCTTCTTTCATAGCCATAAGAGTGCCCACAACATTATAAATTCCTAACAAGGGCTCAAAATACTTTTCACTGGAGCTGTCCTAAATTGTTACAATGCCTGATTTCCAAAAGAAATAGTACATTCATATTGTCTCCTTTCCATTCCGTTGATTACCATGATACTGCACTTGTCTATAGCTTTCTGAAAAATCCTGAATGTCAAAGCCATCTTGGGAAGTGAGTGCTGTTGGAGTTTTTTTTCACACATTGCAGTAACCACTTCCTGAGTACCAAGGAGCCAATGTCCCAAGCTACCAGTTAAGCGCATGACATGTACAGTCTTATTTGTTCTTTTCACAAGGCTGGAAAGTAAGTACAATTATTCCCATTTTATAAATGAGAGCTCCTGAGCTCAGATGATTTGAATCTCTCAGCAATGACGGCCAAATTCTTTGTAAATAAAGTTTACATTCATTTGTTAACATACTGTCTATTGCTTCCACAACCTCAATGTTGAATTGTTGTGACAGAGACCCTGTGACTCATAAAACCTAAAATATTTACTGTCTGACTCTGTACAAAAGAGTTTTGCTACCCTTTGGTTGCTGATCCTAGAGGAAGAAGTGGAACCAGGATTTAAATCTACTTATCTCTGGATTATATACCTCCTTTTACATAGGGACTCACCTCCACCTACTTTACCTTTTTTTGTACAAGTTAGCTCAGGCATCAGTGGAGGAAACAGAGGATTGCTACATCCCAAGGAGTAGTAAGAAATTCCCCAAGGGGGGCATATGAAACGAGAAAAAAAGGAACCAAGCTCCCAACCTCTATCCTGGACCCTGTATGTTAACACAGGTTGATAAAAACTGGACACCAACTCAAAGGACCAATACCCCTTTGTTTCTTGTTTCCCTGTGTTCAACCTCTGTTACTAAAGCAACGTGGACTGCTAAAACAGTCACATGGGGTGAGCACCCTCGATACATCTTGAGCAGTGACCATCACTTTGGAAGGGCCCCGCATCACTGAGGATTACAATTTGTGGTTCACAGGTCCATTATGTCATCCAAGCCTGCACAGTCACAAGCCTGGGCCATGATGACTCTCAGGTGTGAGATCTTAGTATAACTTTCTTCAGTAGAGTAATGAGCTGGTGGAGACCATCAACATCATGAAGACCATGGGTATTAGCAAGGAAAGTTCCAGATGCTAACTCATAACACTCCTGGGTGCAGCCACCTGAACTCCTTGCCCTGAGCAAAGTGTACACTTTACGTCTCCAATAGTAAAAGTGGTCTTCTTTCAAAGCACTCAGAACCTACCTTTTTGCTTTCACATATATCTTGTTGTCCCAGTAAAAGGGCTACTGGAAGTTGACAGTTTTATTGAAAGTGATTAACAGACTGAAGCTAATAAATTCCCGGTGCCAAATAGCACTTAGCTGTCCCACTAACGAAGCACTGCTTCCCAAGCAGCTATTCATTTAAGCAGCTATTCATTTAGAACTAAGAATTCAGTGGGCGGGAGTGGGGGCATCCTGATTTCTCAGTCTCCTCTGCAGACAGATCCTCGTGGGCTTCCACTGTGCCTTCCCAGCCGGTTCACCTGAGGCCATCAGGTGCATTAGTCAATGGAAGATTCAGTTCACAGTTCTGCCGCTGCATTAGCAAATGGTGTTAGCTCATTTGGGAAAAATGCGCCCTTGACTCACTCTGGCTACAGAATCACGCTTCCCTGTCATCAGCTTTCTCTCATTACCTGCCACCGTTACAAATTCTCACTTCCCTGCATATTCGCTTAAATAGGGTCACCTAGGAAACGAAGGAAACAAACACAGAGGATGAGGGAGAGTTGTGCGAGAGGAGGGAGCGCCCATGGCCCTGGTCACGTATGGAGGTGAGGAACATCTGAGAGGGTGGAGTAAGGAGCAGCCTCCCTGCCAGCCAGATGGAGTCCTCCCCAGGCAAGTGAATCAGTCCTGCGTAGGTCACCTGAGAAATGCCTGGACAGGTATCAGAAAGCCCCAGAAAATCTATTAGGTACCGATATTGCTGTTTACAGATTCTGAACTCTAGAAGATAAGCCTAAAATTTCAGCCAAACACACCAAAGCCCTTTTTTACGTACCACCATGCTATTTGTAAATAATGGTTACTCAAGGACATCAGGCTCTCCATTACATGGCAGGGTAGGGCAGAGACAACGAAACAGTCATTTAATATCTGAGTTCCTAGCTATTAATCACCAACCCACAGACCTGTCTTCACTGTTCACCAAAAGGCACCCCAAATGCTCATGTCCAAAACAGAGCTCATTCTTACCCCCACCAAGCTCACTCTGTCCCCTGCCTTCCAACTTCAACTAATGGCATCTCTCTTGACCTGGTGGTCCAAAACCGGGCACCACAGAATTCTCAAGTCTCCTGTCTCTTCCTCACCCCAATGTCAGTTCTGTCCATCTTATATTACCATTGCACCTTAATTCTTCTCTTATCTCAATTCCCACTATCACCACCTTCATTCAGGTCTTCCCTAGATTCTTTCTTAACTGGTTTCCGGGTTTTCCTTCTCAAATCAATCATTTATATGCCACCATAGTGAGGATTCTGAAATGTGAACCTGCCATGTTGTTTCCAAGTCTTGATGGATCCTGACCCATGAGGTCAATAATGAAGTCCATGTTCTTTGGCCAGACATACAAGGTCCTTCCCGAATGGAAATGTTCCCCCACTGTCGCCTTACCTTCCAACATATCCTGACTCATACTTGGTGCTAGAGATGTTCAGCCACTTGAAGTTCCCTTAACATGTCCAGCAAACGGGCTTCTGTGCGTTTTGTGGAATACCTATGCCCTCTTGGAGCAAAGTTCATGCAAAACTTTGCCTCCTCTGAGAAGCCTTTCCTAATCCCATCTGGCACTCAGCAATGCCCATTCTTCTTCAGCCCTCAATAACACACCAGTGCCCATACCCAGCTCACTGTCCTGCAGTGAATGTAATATTAGATTGTCATCTGGTACTTTCTGGACCCATCGTCCCTGTCACTGTGCTCAGCACCAGGAGAAGCCTGGCAAACAGCAGACAGGTGCTCAATTTATTAACTCTGCAAATGATTCTTTTAAGTCAGCGATTTTCAGACATTTCTTTCACTGAAATTTTTATCAAATAATTAGTAAATGAAAAGTTTAGGAGATGCATTGTAATTTTTTTTCCTTTTTGTTTAATAGGACTGGAGTCAACCCTGATTGGAACAAGAAAGCAAGCAAAAAGAGAGAAGAAAGACCTAGAACATCAACCCAGTGAGCTCAGTCATCTCCAGGGTGAGTTTGAAGAGCAAGAGAAGACACACACTCTTGCATAGTTTGCAGTTAAGATGTTAAAATAGCTGATGGGAATGTAAACTAGTCCAACCACTATGGAAAGTGGTGTGGAGGACCCTCAAGTTAATGAAAATGGAACTACCATTTGACCCAGCAAATGCTCTTTTGGGAATCTATCCAAAAGAGACCTCAATGTGGGTACAAAGGGACACCTGTGCTTGGGTGTTTACTGCAGCACAATTTATAATTGCAAGGTCATGGAAACAACCTACATGCCCCAAAACAGATGACTGGATGAAAAAAATGTGGTATATATACACGATGGAATATTACTCATCAATTAAAAATGAAAAATTTGACAATTTTATAACGACATGGATGTATTTAGAAGAAATCATATTAGCAGAAACAAGCCATAAAGAAAAAGACAGAAATCAAATGGTTTCACTAATATATGGATATAGTGAAAAAAATAAACAAAAGCCTTGAGGAAAAGTCAAAACAAGCTAAGCACCAAACTGAAGCGCACAACTTTGAACAGGAGGGAAAGGGGGGGAAGGGGGGGCAAATCCCTGAGATTACAACGTTGTGAAATTTATATATAATTTTTTAAAAAAAGATGTTAAAATAAAGAATGGTATTAAAGCTTCTGAGTAAAGCAAAGGTCACAACTGCTCTCATCGAGGTTGTTAAAATGTTTAAAGAAGAGGTTCTCATTCGGTTAGCCAGGTGGTTCTGATCTAAAAGCCATCAAATTCATTAAGACATCTGACAGTGCCTCCCTGTCACCAGGTTAGCAGACTGAGTCCAAGGAGTTGGAGGGTGGGGGTGAAGATCATGGGCCGTAATTCCAAGAGCAGCCCCACTGTATATTTAAGTGGCTTTAAAAACCACACACACTTCCCAGAGGAGACCCAGGGCAACTATTTATGACAATTTACCTTGCTTATTACATGCAGGTACTTAAGTTCAAATAATGCGACCCAGAGTGGAGCATCTATTCTGCAACAGGCAGGCTCTTGGGGGCTGACTGATGAATTCCTGTGGGCTGGATTCTGTTAGACCAAGGCTGAGATGAAGTGAGTGAGAAATAAATTCCTACTTGTACAAGTATCTCTAAAATAGTCCTTGTACCAAGAGCACAAAAGTTTCCCTCCTTGAGGGCCTTCATGGCAGGCAGCCCCCTCCCTGCCTCCTCACCTGTCTGGGGTAGACAAGTACTTCTGCTTCTGGAATTTCTTCTCCAGGCCCATGAGCTGGAGCTCGGTGAAGATGGTGCGGCTCCGGCGGGGCTTCTTCTGCCGGGGAGTGGGCTGCTCCGTCTCTGACTCACTGCTTCCCAGAGCCTCGCCGCCTGGGGTCTCAGAAGAAGCAGCCTCGGTGGCCGGTTGGCATGACAAAGCCTGGGTGATTCCAGTGGTGGCAGGGACCAGATGAGAGATGACTGTGGGCTGTCGGGTGATGACTGAGAGGAGAGGATAGGCCCGAAGGGAAGCAGGTCCTGGAAGACAAGCAGGGAAGAAGGTCACACAGTGGGCAGGGTGGAAGGTGGCCAGGGGCCTTCAGAAGGCCTCTTGCAAGAGACCTGTCTGACTGGCTGGCCAGTGCATCCGAAGGGGGTGCAAATGACAGTAGGGAATGAAGCAGCAACTCAAAAGCTATACCACTGGGTGGGCAGATACCAAGCTGTATGAGAACATTCAAGTGTCCCATGGCTAAGAAGAATATCCTAATTTTAAGTGAATCTTTCCACTATTTCTCCCACATGAACCCCTTAATTCTGGTTTCAGAGATATTGGTTAATGTACTGAGCAGATGAAAAAAAGTAGTCCAAAAATGTCAGACAGATTTAAGAAATCCAAAATAGAGTTTTAATAGCACAAAGTAGCAGAGAATTATGGTATTTATTTTTTTTAAAAAAAAGATTTTAACTATTAATACCTCCTCAAAAATCAACAGACCTTGAGACATTGCATTTTTCAGAGTTGGAGGGATGCTAAATGCTCCTTCATTTCAAGAGAAAGAAATAGACCCACACAGATTATTTGCCTAAGATCACAGGGCTAAAAATAAGCAGATTCAGGAGACAAACCAAATTCTTCCAGTCTCTGCTGTTATCACTACATCATGAATCATATGGACACATCTTCGAGAGGGGGCAGATTTTAATTTGGACAAAAGCTCAGATCCATTATGACCTACTACCTACAACACTGTGCTAAAGAGAATTCTCTGGCTGGGTTACAGCATGACTGAGGAAAGCATGCTGAGGTTGATTAATGATGTCTGCCACGGGCATGTGGAGAGGAGGGGGTGGTGTACACATGCAAGCTATGTGCCACACCTGCTTTAGGAATTTCAAGGCAAGGGTACTTTTCTGTCCAAGAATCTGTTAGGTCTTCACCATTCAAGTAAAAGGCTGCTTCCTTTTCGTTATTCAATAGTATCGGGTTTTAAATGTCATGATAATTACCTATGTAAATCATTTTCTGTCTCCACACCTCACTTTGACATCTGTAAAGTTAGTAAATGTAATAGTTTCCAAGAATCCTTCAAACTCGAATAGTTTGGTGCCACAAAAGTACCTCTAATCCCAAGCCCATCTTGATAACTGTCGAAAATAAAGAAGACTCAGGGGCTGCCCTTTGGGGTTCAGTCCAGTCTGACAACTCATTACAAAGACAAGGTGAGCACTGAGTCAACCAACACCACACCAGTTGTGAGTTACACCAACCAGCCACCTAGTAGCACCCAGAGGCTGCTTGTCTGTGTTCTCTCTCCCTTTCCACTGGGTTGGCATTTCTTCGCTGATTCATGCCGTGCTTCTGTTCTCGACCCCAGTTACAGTATGAAAACAGGTAACTCCTCTTGTCCTTACTTCCAGTAAGGGCCACTGAAACCACAACGTTGTTAAATAATAAATCACCAAAGGCTATGACTTCTCTTCCCTCGTGGCCAACACTAACACTTGAGGTTTTATGTGGTGAATTCTTTTTAATTAAAAAAACCTTCTGGGAATGGTATTTTATAGCAGTAAAATCAGGATACCTGAGCCTGTGGTTTTGGAACTGCCAATATGTATTACAGAATGCCACTTCTTGAAAAAAGTATGTGAATGGCTTCTTATACAAGCACAAGGTGTTTCTCAATTCAAATCACATTACTGTTTCCATTCTACCATTTCTTTCAAAAGGAATTGTCTTTCTTTATGAACTAGGCTAATTGATAACATAGAAACTTAGGAGCTTAATAATACAAAATACGGGCAGTAATCTACTTGTCAGTATGTCTTTAAATCACCAGAGTTTCAGTTTTCTTTATTTTAAGAAAGAAAGCTAAATATGTTTATTTACCTAAATTAAAAAAAAATATTTTGGAATTGCGGTAATACCTAGTGTTGGCAAGGATATGGGGAAATGGACACTCATCTATTGTCATTGAGAGTGAAAAACAGTATAATCTTTTAGAAGGACAAACGAAATAGTAACTATCAAATTACTAAGCATACAGCTCTACCATTTGAGAGCTATCTGCCTGTATGCATAAAGATTTATGTTCAGATACATTAACTGCAGCGTGGTTTATAATGTGAAAAAGAGATAATCCACATTTGTCAATAAGAAAATGATAAAGTAAATTGTTAGAGCTACACTATGTACAACGTGTTAGAGAAAACTTTGTAATTATATGCTGCTCAGTGACATTTTAATCAAATGACCCCCAGTGAACTATTCTATCCAGAGTATATATAGAGAAGACTGTTGCCTAGCCTTGTATATAGTCCACAATGTTCACACAGTGACACAATCACTTAAATATGCACCTCTTAGAATGTGTCCTGGGTGTTAAGCAAAGCATGACAGTTTGTATGTAGTAGCATATATAAGCTAGATAAACCACATGTAATCTAGTACCAGAAAATATCTAAAGGGGTAATACAAGGGAGTTGGGGGGTGGTAACAAAACTGTTTTGTATTTTGATCGTGGTAGCAGTTATAGAACTATTCACATTTGTCAAAACTCAATTATATGTGCTAAAATAACAAAATTTTACAAAACATCAATGAAAAAGTATCTTGAAAGTCATTATTTAAACTGCCATTTATATTACCAAAATATCACATATTTTTAAAGAAATTTAAAACAATTCAGAAATAAAGTAGGTCTCTCCACACTGCTTCAACTCCAAGTCTGAGAGAGAAAATTCCATAATTGTTCCTACGTATATCTGAGAATATAAGTATGTTCAAAATCTAGCAAATTGTACGCTAGTCTACTGAAATAGTTATTGTTCATTTTATTAAATGTAGTTCTTACTTATTTTTTTCTAAACAGACAGCAATTCCAAGACCTTATATTGACTATTCAGTTTTAAAATATATTGTTTACAATGAAATGAAGTGTTCATCAGAATTCAGAGAATACTGGGGAATTTTGGTCACCAGAATCCTGAGTCTCACGTTCTCTAGACAATCATCAAACTGAACTTCCTCTGAGGAGGGTGTAACAAATGGGCAACTTCACTGTGATGCTGCGGCATGAACAAGTGGGAGGAGCAGGTAAAAATTAGGACCCCACTTGGATCAGAAAGAGGGACATATTTTCAAAGGTTACTGTGCGTCTGAAAATTTGGGGCGAGCAAAGACTGTTTAGAGTGTGTTTCTGAAAAACATCTTAGAACTTTACAGTATATAATCCATGAATATACTCCTTTAAGAAAATGAAAGATCTTTATGTGAAGGCTTCTGTATCTTTCAGTATAATTCTACACATATACTGAGCTCCAGAAGCCCTACATGTAGTTGGGCTATCGTATGTATACATTATGTATACATGATTTGTTTCTAAACTTTGTTTGGTTCTAATGAACCAACATATGATCCTATTAGAAGACCTTTCTGCTTTCATTGTTGTGGGTTTCTAGGGAGTTTTATTATCTAGTAGTACGTGTCCCCTTTATTCTTTTTTCAAAATCTTCTTGGCTGTTGTCATTAATTTATTTTTCCAGTTGAATTCTAAAACCAACATCTTAGCCTCTAAAAAAGTAAATCTCAGTAAGAATTTGATTAGATTGTGATTAGAATGACACTAACCTTATAGACATGTTTCCAGAAAAGTGATGACCCTGTCCTTTAGTAGGTTGGAAGTGGTTGTGTTATTTTTAAATGGCTTTTGTAGATTTTTACAACTTTGTTCCACAAAGACTAAACCTCGTGATAATCTCTTAAAAACAAACAAAAAAAAATTGTGCAAAAAAATTTAAGGCAGTATCTGATTCACTGAAATCTGTAATTCAGGAATCTTGACCTATGTTCTTTTTAGTTATTTTTACTCAAGTAGCATTGGTTTAGAACACAGTATATGATTTAGGGGTGTAAGTTCACACCTCTTCAAATGTGTTACCACACCACTCCCACCATTGAAGTAGCACTCGTCCTCCACCACCTGGTGACCATGAGGCAAACTGGTAACAAAATGTACTCACCCATCCCCAGCTGAGAGTATCCTCTGAGGTTAGAGATACCCAAAAGGCCAGTGTGATGCTGTTAAGTATTTGGGGGCTTTGGGAGGGCCATCACTATAAATTAACTACATGAGACACTGGTTTGACTATTTGGTGTTTGGTATATATCTCTGTGGTTCAGAAGGAGCAAATAGGGCTGGATTAGAATAATGTGTATGCAGCACTGAGTGTCCTCAAAGACAAACCCAAGGGGAACAGAAAAATGAGACAAAATATACTTTAGTCCATTGCCTGCTGTCTTTTCTTATTTTACTGTGTGGCCTGATTTCCAACAAAGTAGCATCAGCCCACAGTTTTAACTTCACAAGGCACTTCCCACACCCTCCATTTCATATTCTCATAAAAGCACTGTGAGACAGTTCAGCTGTATATTTATATTTTGGCTAAAAATCAAATTTAGGTGTTTTTTTTTTTTTTAAGAGAAAAAATAACTAATGAATACATGCATTAGGGGGCACTATTGAGAAGGCAAATAAGTGTAACACTATGTATTAAGTATATCTTTCTCTTTTCCTGGGAATTATCACTATGTGAAAATGTTGACTGAAGACAGCTGCCCTGCTACCCTGGATCATTTACATACACTTGTGAAATTCAAGCACATTAGCTGCTACTGAGAGGGAGTGATGACTGTAGTAAACCAAAAACATTGTAAAACAAACACATTTTGAGCTGACAAAAGGAGTGTAAACAAGATCATAATGAATGCATTTTCTAATAGTTCTATTTCTTCAACCAATCCCTTCAACCACTGTTTTGTTGTAGGATGGATCCCACATAACTATTTGTATCACATACCTAGAAATATTTCCCTACCAAATGCTGGGCCCTTTTGAGAATTTGTTTTTGGAATGGAAAACTGTGGCTAATGGTAGGCTGATACCAAGGGACTTCTTAGGGAGAGGAGAGACATTGGGTAGTCTCCATAATACCTCCAGTCATGCTGATTCTGGAAACTGCCAGTAAGCTCCTGCCCATGAACATGCTTGAGCCAGGCACAGGTGTATCCAGGGTTGCCAGTTCCAAGCATATATTAAGTCCTTCTGCATGGCAAAAGTAAGTTCCCTCCAGTTACAGCTGCACTTGAACTCCAGAGGGGACTCCCCCAAAGAACAGTTTTGTGGCTGGGCATGGTGGCACATGCCTGTAAGCAGCAGCCTAGGAAACCGCGGCCGGGGCCAGGGATCGCAGTTCGAGTCCCACTGGGGGCATATAACAAGACCTAGTCCCAAAAAAATACAGCTGGGCATGGTGGCATGTGCCTGTAATCGCAATTACCTGGGAAGATGAGGCTGGGGATCACTTGAGTCTGTGGTACCCTGGGCAACGTGAGCCTGCAGTTCCATGGGCAAAAATAGCGAGAACTAGTCTCAAAAAAAAAAAAAAAAAAAAGAGAGAGAGAACAGTTTTGCTCCTACACATCTCCTGTGGGCTTCTCTTCCATTCCTCGAACATACCAGTGCTCAAACTAACTCTCTACACCCTTATTTCCGGTTGACACCAGCCAGGGTCAAAGGTCTGAGTGGATAAGAATCACTAAGCTGCCTGCTTGACTGATTTATGTTCCAGGAATGTGTGGCCTATATATCTACAGAAATATATATGAGCTTCAGAGGGACACAAGCAACACCCACAAAGACATGGGTACAGATGTGGTCAGATAACCCAAGAGAGACCCAATGGAACAACTGGCAAGTTCCAGCTGAGTTTCCTGGGGAAACCATAAAATCACCCATGTTAAATTATCCCACAGGTTTGCATTCTTATCAGTTGTCTGGCAGTTGGGGGTAGTGGAGAGAATAGGACCTGTATTTGAGCAATTTACTCAAACTTTCATAGTTTCAATTTTCTCTTTCAATAACATATGTCTAATAACAGTTCTTTGTAAATTGCTGTGAGGATTAAATTCATTAATGCATGAGAAGAGCCCAGTGGACATTTCATTACTGCTCATTGCCTTCTTTCATTTTAGTTGCTTGATGCTCTGTGAGTCAAATAAAAGTGGATGGAGTCTCTTATCATGAAAAACTTACAAGTGGGTAACAGTGGACCATAGAGCTTTGGAGATGGGTGTGGTGAAGTGTATACCTCTTTTAAGGTATAGAACTCTACTGAAACTTACATAGTGTTGTAAGCCAATGTTACTTCAACATAAATATGAATGGATAAAATCTCAAAAATCCAGACCTACTTATGAACCATGCATATGTATCTTCTGATCATCTATGCATTTGTATGCAAAGCAAGATCAAGCAACACCACAATCTGCCAGATTCTCTTTGCCAAATGTGCAAGTATTCAAATGCCTTTAAATGATGTCCTAGACAGCTACAAAAGAGCTAATGGAAACCAATGGAAGGACTAACTTGGCCCAGTCTTCCGAAAGCTACCGGCACCACAGAAATCATTACTTCAGTTTTGTAGACCTGTATAAAAAAATTCACAGACTAATGGAGGAGAGGAGTCCCTTCAGTTCAGCAAAACTGTTTTTTGGTGCTGGGTGTGGTGGCACAGGCCTGTAATCCCAGCTACCTGGGAGGCTGAAGCTAGGAATCACTTGAGTCTGTGGGTTTGAGACAACCCTGGGCAACATAGCAAGACCTAGACTCTTTAAAAAAAAATTAAAGAAATAAATTTTAGAGTCCAGAGTGCTAACCATTACACCATGGAACCCACGACTAAAGAAATAAATTTTAAAAATTTTTTAAAAACTTTTTTTGGGGGATTTTGCTCTGGAGGTCAAGTTCATATATGTATATGAGCTATAACTGGGGGACTAGCTTTTGTCATGCAGGAGGATTTATATGGAGGAATTGTGCTTGGAACTGCAACCTTGGATACACCTGTGCCTGTGCCTAGCATGTTCACAAACACAAGGTTACTGACAGTTTTTAGAATCAGCATGACTGGAAGTCGTGTAGAGAAAACCCAATGTTCCACCTCTCCCCAAGATGTACTTTGGTATCGGCCTAACGCTGTCACCGTTTTCCAGTCCAAAAACAGATCTGCAAAAGGGCCCAAGTGAATAGCCCTTCCTAAAGCCAGCCACAGGTCAGTGGAACAGAAGTGCCAAAGACAGAGCCAAAGTCAACTCTGAAAAACTGCTGGGACAACAGATATGGGGGCAGTTGCAATTAATATGCTCTCTTTTAAGCTGAAAATGCACCAAGGAAAAACTGAGCTGACGGTAAGTGGTAACAATAGATGAGAGTTCAGTAATGGTGTGCTTCTATGGCCAATTTATAAGCCTGGAAAAACAAGGACAGAGGGAAAAAAGAAATATAAAGCAGCTCTAAGTAATCTTTAAACCCTGTGATGCACTGTTCCTAATCTAGCAAGTGTTAATGAGATGCATGCATCCTTTATAGGTTTTGCTTTGTGTGACTAAAGACAAGACAGACTGTTCTAGGCTACTAACTCACAGAATGATCAAGTTCTTAACCCAGTGGTTTGGTGGTGGTTATGGTATGAAAATACATTTGCGTTTTGAACCTATAACTCCTAAAATAAGTAAAATAATGTAAACCAGTTTATATAATTGATGAGGAAAAAATATATCTTAACCATTAGCAACCTCTATTAAAACACACACACACAGAGGGAGGGGGGGAACATTTTGTTAGGTTATGTGTAAATGAATTAGAAGCATGGAATAAATTTATTCTAAAGTCCACATAAGATTAACATAAAGTGGGTTCTGGAATAAATATTCAGGTAAATGAAAACTTCAGAAGTTCATTAAAGGTTGAAAAGGAAAGGGATGAAGTGGGGGGAAGACATTTTGGGGATTATGTAAATTGAAAAAAGTTTGGAAAATAAGCAAAGAATATCGGTGTAACTCTGGTAGGGAGATTGCATCACACCATCTTTTCAGAGTCTTTATTTTGCAGAAACAGGCTCAGTCTTATCACATCTAAACTGCAATGTCATCAAAACTGTAGACACCCACGGAAATTCTGGGCTGTCCCAGGAGCTAAGTGAATCAATTAAGCTAGCCCAGCAGATAGGTTTATGGACCTTCTTCCCATCCTGCCTCAAGTGTCATACCACTGAAATATGGTCATTCTCCACCCTCTCGCCTTCACCACTCTATATCTCCTTCAGCCAAAGAACACACTAGAAATAGTACTGTCTTTTGCCTCCTGGCCATTTTGCTTTCTACATACACCCACACCTGCTTTCATCCATACCTCATAATCACTCACTGAGGAAAGCTCCCCAAAGCAGCTGTTGTTTAGTACAAAGACTGAATTAATCACTCCTACCTTCCTGCACCCACAGCATTCTCATTGTGTCCTTATTCACCCTTAATCAAACCTGTAGTTAAGAGTTAATTTGTTTACCCCTGTAGTTCTCAGTAGAATGTAAACTTCTTTAGGAAAAGAGGTTCCTCTTTTGAACCCCATGCCTTACCTGAACTGATTAAACCTAGAATCCAAAGATTAGGTTGGGAGCCACAATTTTTGATATTTTAAGCTCTATGACCTTGGTCAAACCAGTCTGCTGAGCTTCTGTTTTCTATAAAATTACAAAAACAATACTTCTCCACAAGTTTGTTGAAGAAGAATATTGGATAATAAATATTTTTTTAAAATACTTAAAAAAAATGAAGAACTAGCTCCCAAAGGTATACTCAACACACTTTTCCATTTTATATATTTAGTGATACCTTCATCCATGAAGAAGTCACAACCTTGCTTTCCTGTGCCAGGCGAGCCCACACCTTTGCCTGGTAGCTTGTGCTTCCCAAATTCTAGTTACAGTCCTCGTGTCACAGGCACAGAGTCAGCACAGAGCTGACCAGGGAGAACCCTTTGGTTTGCTGTCTCCCTCAGCAATAAACTCCACCACACAGTGACTCAGCAATGTGCTAAGTGCTAGAGGCAGAAAAAGAAATAATTCATCACCCCTGTCTTCAAGAGGTGAATTACCTAACTGGGAAAAAAAGTCATTAAAATACTTTAAAGAAGCATGCTGTGTGTGCTGTGAACCAGAGAAATAAATACCTGGTGGATTGCTGTCTAGCAACTAGGCTATCTAGCTGTGAAAAAAAAGGAAAAGAGTGACCTGTGGACTGTGAAGAGAAAGGACAGAATGATTTCCAGAGGCACTCTCAAGGAAAAATCTCTAGGATCTGGAGAACCTAGATGTCAGGGAGGTGTGGGAACACTCCAAGACTTGAAGACTCTGGTGGTAACTGCTGAAATAAGACCCCCGCTGCTGTGTGAGAATGTTTGGGTTGAAAGACTAGGCTTACAGAGGCTTACTGAATTTGAGGTGACAATCAGACACCCAAGTGATGATACTTAGCAGGCAGGGGGGAGTCATAAGCACCTCCCCAGAAGTGTTTCAAGATGTACATTTTACAAAGAACCAGACCTGAAGGGTTGAAAGAATTTATCTCCCAAGAAGAAAGACTAAGAAACAACAGAAGGTTGTAAAGAAGGCCTTGTAGCCCACGTTCATGAACAAGGTTAGAAACGGAAATGGCGCCCAAAAGAAGATGGGTCTTAGATCCTGAGAAGCAGTGGGGCATGTAGGAGTACAGGGCCAGTGAAGAACTTCCAAGAGAATTTCAAGGATGATATTTTCAACATGTTCACAAATCTTACGTTTTTAATTTCCCCCTTCCCCACCGGTGACATTTGCAGACCTACCTTCACAATTTAGGAAATCAGACAGGCTGGAAAAATGTGTATGATACCAGGGCACTGGGAAATGGTTCTAGAAAATGCCTGAGGAGATTACCTTTCTGCCAGTGGCTCCCTGGGTCCACAGGCAAGCTCTTGATTATCATGAAGCAGAATCATCTGCCAACCTTGGAACATCTTATGCCAAAGTGTAATTTTCTAAATCCAATTTAATTTCCTTTTCCCTACACATTCTAATCCTGGCTTAAATATATTCTCTACAGCTTGTTTTTAGTTGCAGAGAATTAGAAACAAAGTGATATAAAAGAGAATAAAATTCAATTCAATTTAACAAATTATAGACTACCTTGTGTAGACCTGTGCCAAGAACAGGGGATAAAACAGTTCATGGGACAGGCTAGGCCCTTGCCCAGCTTATGGGCTCAACAGAATGGCAGACAGTTAAGTCAGTAGTTCAGGGTGATGTGCAAGCCATTCAGCATGAGGATTTAACCACAGATAGGCACTGAGGATTCCCTGAGTGTTCTTTAAATGGAGATTTAAAGAATGAGGTTAAGTAAGATTCTAATCAGGGACAAACAGAATAAAATGAAACAGGTGAAAGTGTTTAAGTTTGCCAAAACCAAATGTGGGGGAAAAAATTAAGCAAAATATATGAGTATCAAAAACAGACAAAGAGGCATTTGGGCCTGGTTAAAGAATACCTGAAGGATTTCTGATGTCAAGATTGGCTCCACTGAGAGAGGAGAGGTAGGAAAATTTCTCTGCTAGAATAGGAAGTCAAGTCTTTAAGCTAGATACCCTCAAACAAACCCATGTCCTGGAAAGACCCCCAAATATAGTCACTGATCAGAACATTTTCCTTTGCTATGATGTTTGGCATCCCACAGGCATTTCCATCAAGGTGTCTTGAGATCATGCAGTCATGTGAGTTCTGTGATTAAATCTTCTTGGTATCCCCTATTTTATAATTAAAATCTACCCCTAAAGGTTATGCAGCTAACTCCAACCAAGGACACAGAACCACATTGCAAAAACTAACTCAAACTGTGGAGGAAGCTTACATTCTCAAAGAGAGGAAGAAAGAGGAATTCTGTGTTTGGCGGAAGGATCTTGTTGAATAGAATGAAAGGGTCCCTTTCTCTTTTATCCAAGCTATTAATCAATGGTAATCAATATTCCCAAGCAGTATTAGAAACATAGAACAGACAGACATGGGAAAATTATAGAATGGTATTTACTCAGGTTTGAGCTTTGCTTTTGTAGGTAATGAGTAACAGTAATTAGAGGAAACAGTAAAATAATAACTATAGGATTCTTCAACATAATGAACGTAAATCATGTGGAATATAAAACCCAACAGGTCAACCAGAACACAGATAATTGCTCCCTACAGTACTAGGGCTTCCCCTTCCCTTCACTGAGGCAAATTTTGTGCATTAGGATCCAACTCTACTCTCAACAATGACATGGAGCTTTACAGAAGTCCATAATTAGACCTCTCTTCTCTGATTTTTCCTCATTTATAAATAGGTGTATGGGGTAGTTTTTAAAGTCTTTTTTTGCTATACTAAGATGCAATGATGTTACAAACAATATCACAACCAGAGACAGTCTACCTTTCTCACTCAGTTGTTAAGTCTTTGCCTTAAGCTTCTGTCTCCCCGGAAGTACATAGTGTACTTTCCATACAGACTATCAACTGCACAAACTTAAGCTGAATTTAACCAGCTTACATTCAGAACAAGGATTTTAATGCATGCACATAAACTTCTTCAGCATTACTAAATTTTCACAAGGAAGTTCACAAGGAAGTATTATGATAAATGATTTACTCATCTGATATTTCCAGTGATAGACCATAATTACCAAAGGCAGAGAACTATCTGCATAATTCCCACCATGTTCAGAGAAGACTTTGAGGTTATGTGATCTGTAACTAAAGGCATATTGAGTAACAGAATACAGAGGTCATTTTTTTCTAAGCCAGTTTTTGATGGAGGAGGCAGCAGGTATTAAATAAACCCACAAGTAAAGTTGAAGTCTGAACTAGGGCCAGAGCTCAGTCCTTCAGAGGATTGATGTTCTCTTCTCATCACTGTATTGCACTTTAGACAAAAGCCACCAAAATGCCAAGTGCTATTTGGCCTCAGATGCTTATTTTCCTTTTTCATTGGGCTCCTATTTTTTGTAGTTAAAAAATATCCTCTTATCCTGCAATCTGGTGTTAAAAGTACAATTTTTAAGTCTGTATATATTTATTTATTTAGAATAGTTTGTGT